>CM067298.1:43191440-43373940 GCA_034231615.1 Meghimatium bilineatum
GACATATTTGGAGGATACAGATACATAAAGAAACGGTAAGACATGGAAAGAAATTGATGTAAAAGCTGTAGATTGGACAAGATGAACGAGATTTGTAACGGACCTATGATCTTCATGATGTGGAAGGTGAACAGATAAGACATTAGATTTGAAAATAAAATAACATAATGTCAAGTAACAAAGTTTTTGCGAGTTAAAAAATTGTTCCTGGTGTAACTCGTAACATTGCATCTTATAACCACATTGAGGATACAGCCATCTGAAAACTGCAAAAGTTCCTTAATATTTTCCCATCAAAAAATATTGTTAGAGAAAGACAAGTCTGAAGCTGAAAGTGAAACACAACCACTTCGCATATTGTGCCAGCGTGGCAACGTCGTATTGCCTTCGCGTTCTATTATCATTAGCACCAGCTTCATGATCATCCACACAATTATTCTTCTCATCATCGAGTGGATTATCATCACAGTACCTCGCCGTCCTCATTGTTGTCGTCGTAATCATCGTCATCGCTATCATCATGCTGAGATAAGTCAGGGATAACTTAATAGGATTGGAAAATAGTAGCTGTGGAAACACATGGCAAATGGACGTATCGACATAAATGTGTAAATTAAAATTTTACCAATTGTAACACTTGCTAATACTTTAATTTACATATTTCTATTTATGCTCGTATTGTCATCACGTATTTAAATTACGCGTGCAAATGTAATGTGAATATTGAAGTTCTAATTCGCATTTTCAGTTTCTTTCGTATAAATAAATTGTCTGTAAAACTCTAACTTCCTTGGATTAGAGGATCTATAATGGATGTAACTACAGAAAACCAGTGGCTTAACTCTTGCGATCTATAATGGATGCAACTACAGAAAACCAGTGGCGTAACTCTTTGCGATCTATAATGGATTACCTACAGAAAACCAGTGGCGTAACTAGTGTGATCTATATTGGATGTAACTCTAGCAAACCAGTGGCGTAGCTAGTGTATATGGACTTTGTGCAAATATAATTTTCTGTCCCCGCAAGCGAAGGCTTAAATAAAAATGTAACGTCATTACTTGGATTTTATGGCAATATTGGTAGCATTTCCTCGTTTCCTAGTAATAAATACCGTATTCTGTTTACCAAAATCCCATCATTTTAAAAAAATCTATGAACTTAATCTAGGATGGTGATTTTGGCGTCTGCTGAAAGCGACGACCCTGGTGATGACCTACCCACCCAACACCTTCCACTACCAACTACGTCACTGCTGCAAATATCGCCTTATGGATCTTTATAATAAATGCTTCCGTTGTGAAAATAAAGTCGTGCCAGTGATTTACCTGATTTGAATAAGACTATAGCTTTGAGACAGGCAAATTCTGCAGCGTCAACTTGAGCTGTCTTGAATCTGTTCACAACGTCTTGAAGAATGCGCATATCAGTAAATGGTGATACCTTATTGGTTGTCAAAATTGCCACATGATCTGGGATAGCAAAAAGTGGACATGCATCCATCGGCATAGACCACTGAATAACGCACAGTAGAAACAGCTCTCCCCAAGCCTCCTCCAGTAAGATTACCTATAGGAGAAAATCAGAATTTATTTTCTGATTGACATGATAATACTGAGAGAGTAGATTATTATTATTAATATTATTACTATTTGGATGTGTAAATTCCATGTTTACAATCATGATGAGTTGTGGCTCAGATTGGTCTTGTGAGTTTCCTTTATCATCGCCATGGATTGTACATAAGAGTCATTATAGCACACCAATAATACTATCATCTGGAAAGCCGGAGAGGTGCCAGTTTTATTTGAATAGAGAATGTACCTAAGGCATTTTGGGGGAGGGGGGTTGAAGTATTGCAGCCCAACTTCTGACATCCTCCGATGTATTACTTGACTTCAATCGTAGATATTTCGTTTTTCCTTTTGGGATAATTTACTAGGATAGAGAGGGAATTTGTATTAATTATTCGCTATATCATCATCGCAACACTCCGGAAAAGTCCATGAGTACTCAGATCTTATATTTAGTATATCCTTCAGAATGTGGTAACTGACTGTTCCGTGTCTGTGTTAGTTGAGAACACTTCTATGATTCCTATATGTCGCGTATTTCTTGCAAAAACCACGATTCATTCCAGTATCTTGCATTCTTGCCAGAGATATGCAAAAAAACATACACCATTGTCCTCCAACTGGTCCAACACCTAGATTGCATTCAAAATATGAACACGGTCCATTGAACTACGACTAGTCACTGTGTCGACGCAGGTAACTCTGCTCTTTCATTTCCCCTAATACCCATGAGTCTAGGTACACAAATGAAGATAACACCATTCATCGCACATTTCGTCATCGACTTCATCCACTAACGTCGTGGATAGTCTGACAGAATATGATATGTATGTGAAAGAAGCATATCACATGTATATATACAAGTTGCATTGCCATGTAAAACAAATCACAAACTTGCTAAATAACCAGATAAAAAGGGAGCAAGGAATTCAATTTTATTTTAGATTTCCTAGAGATTCCAAGGTTTAAAACTTGTTTTGTGTCAGGTAGTAGGATGCTGCACTTTCAGTGTAGGAATATGCATAAGCATATAAACTCATAACACATCTCATCTATCCTTGGTAAAGAACAGGAATTTTCAGTTGTCTTAGTTTGAACATGACATGTAATAAGACACAATTCATAAATTAAAACAGTTATGCTATGAACAGTTAAGGTAGAAGAAAAAGAGACAGCAAGAAAATCATGGATAGGCAAGATCAAAGAATCTTCCATACATGATTTTTTTTCTTTTATCTGAGGGCCTTGGAGGGTCTTTTGCTATGTTGTCTCCAATATGGTATCTCTACGAGCTGATGGGATATGGTTTATTATTATTGTTTTATTATTATTATTGGTATTATTAGTATAACTGTTTCGTTTTTATTAGCTGGCTATCTTGCGCTTTTCCATAAGCTTCTAGTTGAAGAAATTTATCGAAAATAAAAGTTACAAACAACACGTACATGTGTTGTATCAAGAAATAAGTGACATATAGGAATAAATCATCAAACATAATAGTACCTGGTCTCTGAAAGGAAGGTTAGCAAACGATGGTAAATTTTTAGCCCATTTGACTGCCATAAACAGAAGTCTAGCAGAACACTCGTAGAGAGTCTCGAGACCTGGTGGATAGATTGCGCTCTCCAGGTATAACGAACTTGGGTGTTGGTATATCTGTTGATGGTTAAAGTGTTGTGACCTATGCTCATTCTCAACACTCGTGACGTCAATATTTTCCTCACCTGCAGAAAATTGATTTTGAGTAAATTTGTGTTGTGGAGAAACGTAGGGATGTCTGCATGAGCGTCTGTGGTATTAGACTACTGGCTAATGAGGGAAACTCCACATTCTGAAATTACTCATTTTATAATTTTTAGCACGAAAAGAACGACCAGAAACAAAAATTAAAAAAATAACATGATTAATTTTTTAGAAACATTTTTTTCAATTCTTCTTCATCAACGTTCATCTTCAAACTCCAGCTGGATCTCCCTTGTAACTTCCTACTAGATTTCCAGCAGGATGTAGTCCATAGAATGGAAATGCGTTGTGTCGCTGTTTTATTTGCGCCAATTGCCCGACACATCCGACTTCGGCAGGTTTTCAAATTCAAGCAATTTAATTTCCGTTGAGAACAGTACTGTTGATGTTAACTTTTGTCAATCCCCTCCCTCAACTGTCACATTTTTTAGAGTCCCACCCTCTCCTAATTGCTGACATAATATGGGCACTAAGAAATAACACTTTAAACAAATTACTTATTTCTTCTCTTACTTGGTCATCTATAGGATAATTCATGATTCAACTGTCATTTAGCTTACATTATCACAATTGACCAAATAAAAGAGGACTATCTACTCTACCTGCGGACCTGAAAGATTACCTAACAAATTACATTGTCCTGTTATATACGAAAGATCGAAACTATGTACTCATTGCGCAAAACTGAAATCCAAGAGGTAAAGCATGAAACAAGGTAATGAAGTTATTGCAAATAATATGAGACACACATAGGCACACACATACATTGACGTTTCGACCGAAAGGCCGTTATCAAGGATAATATAGCCACATACACCAAAAACGATAAGTTGTATCGTCTCTACTTGTCGTTTTTTTATGTATATGTGTATGTTATCCTTGATAAAGGTCTCTCGGTCCAAACGTCAGTTTGTGTGTGTGCTTATGTGTGCCTCGTATTATTGGCAACATTTTATTACCTTGTTTCACCCTTTACCTATATACGATATAACTCACTGCCACTTCTGACCAATTAATAGAACTGCAACGCCCACCTGGTTACGTAAAAGAGATTTTCTTACCCCATGAGTCATCTAATAACACATCTGACTAAAACTGCTCGTTACTCCACATGGCTAACTGAAAGATAGCTTATTCACACAAAACAGTATCTACAAATTACAACTCACTGCCACACCCATCAACTGGAAGGTACCACAAATCCACTCGTAAATTAATAATTATGTGTCAACAGGATCTTACCAACATCAGTTGCGTCAGTCTTTGCTGAATTGTTGTCTACTGTGATCAAATTGGCCACGAATCTGTGGCCTGTCCCTGGGCTAAATGCTGGGTGTGTTGCGCTAATGGTTGCATTAGATGGCACTAGAGGGTGTTCCAGTTCGTGCTCTATCTGATCTTCTCTCACCTGTGCTGTATTTCTTGGCTGACGCTCATTCTGGACAGCTGAATTAGAAAAAGGGTTATTTTGATTCAGAGATTGCTTTAGATATCTGCAACCAGATGCAGACTGGCCGAGATGAAAACTAATGCATATAAGTAGATTAGGTCATGATCCTCTGACGAAATTGGTCCCCGTAATTATTGGATAGTATGTTAAAAATGTTAATGATTTTTTTAAAGCATTGTTTCCCATCAAGCAATATTTTATATCAATAATATTGTTAACAATATTAAAACTAACCATACACATATTGGAGTTAAGTTTGTTACAAATATTACGACTAACCATACACGTATTTTAGTTAAGTTCGTTAACAATATTAAGACACATATTAGAATTAAGTTACAAGTAAAATTAGTGTGAGCAATACAAAAGTTGCTCCTCCCATATATCTGTCAATAACAATAACTCTTGATCTAACGGTGATAATAGAACGTCGAAGGAGTGCGAGTTTGTCACTTGTGTTTCTATGCCAGGCACTGTATTTTTATGATCAGTTCCATGTATGTGCTATTCTGGCCTTATTTTTAATGGGAAGGTTTTTCAGATTGTTTCCAAGCTTTACATGACGGTTATACACTCTTGAAATGCCACGAGCCGTGCTGTCTTCTACTCTGAAGTGGTCTAATACTTGGCCAAAATAATAGACAGGGGTCTCTCGTAAATGTTTTGCAATCTTCAGAGATTTCTTGCAATCTTGAGAAATCTAGCTTCGCTAAAGTGGAGCTTATGGGATGGGTTCATCACATTCACGGCAAACTCTCTTTAATCGCGTATTACGACTTTTCATTACAGGCGGTAGTATTACCATTCTTCGCTCCCATTTCGAGTCCCCAATACGCAATGATGAAATCCTTGATATTACAAATATCAGACATGAAATCTATAGCAAGATATGGAAATCTATGACATTCGTCCTATGTTCCGTCTTTGGCCCTAGAGAAATTACTAACAAATATCAGGCAGTTGTTGTGAGGGTTTATCTAGTCACAGTCAGTTCGTACACGTTTTAGAGAAGCTTATTAGTAAGTATTTGCCGAATATATTACGTACACCTTGTAAGAATGAAATTGGTAACGCATGTCAATGTTCTATATAATTGTTTATGTTAAATATTTTGATACTAGATAGGAGACTTCAATAAATGTATCATCATTTTCATTTTCAGACCCATAAAACTGCAGGGTCATTGAGGTGTCACTTGGAAAACATTAACACAAACTCATGCCATGCCTCTATGTTTCTTGTTTTAGTGTGGAGAATCTTAATTAATCTTGTCCCCTTCTTAATATTATCAATCAATACTTTTCTTTGTTCGTCCCATCTTCTCTAAATCTAAACTGCCTCTTGTACAAAGGAATAATGCCTCATAATGTGCCACACAAGTTTGGGAAAGGAGGGGAAACAAAGTAATGTAACATGACTAAAACAACCACAAAAAGGCGTAACCACAAAAATGTTCTATGTTTGTGCTTTGGGGATACTTAAATACTTGTACGGGATGTTCGTTAATGTTGTAATAGCCCTGGTCTTGATTGGTCCATTCTCAGTGACTTGAGAACATAGGCTGAATGTCTTGATGAGATCACATCTTTTTTTTTGGGGGGGGGGGGGGGGAGATGTTGTAGATCAAGTACGAAAAACCTGTTTACCAGAGTTGCCGATTCGTTGCCGCTAAAACGGACCTGGTTCAATCCCGTCATCTGTAAGAATTATTTTCATTTATCCTCATGCTTCCTACTTGAATATACTTGTATCTGCAAAAAAGCTCTTTGTCCAGCGACATATACATTAACAAATATAGTCGCTATTCTGGTACGCAGCGCACATCCTTTCGGAATACATATTATAATTTGTAACGTAAAAATGTGAGCAGAAAGTGTACTTAAAATTATTGTTTCCTACACCGCATCCCTAACTATAGTGTGTCCACTAACAAGACCTGTGCAGTGTTTTGAATGTTTCGTGTTGTGCATAATTTCCTTGATAAAAACATATTGGTAGAAATGTCGATTCTATTTATTTTGTGGTTAACTAGAAATGTTATTCATATTTTCAATCGTCTCTTTATGAAGCTCGTGCGAGAGGTGTTGACAAAATTAATGCCTGACATTAGTGCGTAAAAGATTATATTACGCATCCTATCAAATATCGGCAATAGTGCAAACATTAGCTGCAGACACAAGAATGATGTATCATACCTTCTTTGTTCATGCCCATCTGGATACACTTCTTGAGACGACATGCCTGACATTGATTTCTATGTGCCTTATCTACTGTACACATACCTGTTCCAGCTTGACATCTGAGTTAGAATAAAAGAATGAAAGGCGATGTTAAAATATACCTTAAATATTTAGTAAACATTTAGCAGTCCCTGTGGGATTGCATCAACAGGTGCCGTCTCCCTATCAAAAGTGCTGAAACAGACTTCCAACACCCTCTGTTACTTGCCTTGGTGATACACTTGGTAATACGCACCCTCACATTTATTAATCTACTCTAACCTACTTCGTGCTCGCTGCCGTTCACCTCTTACCTTAAAGTTATGGCCTTTAAGATGTTATCTCCTTTTATTTCACCAAAATTGTGTGTGTTTAATTTTCATTTCTTTTCGTATTCTTTTTTTGTTTCATACCAAGTGTTGTCAAAACCTCCTTGTTTTCTCCTTTCCAACAGAATATCCCTACACTTCTAATATGTGGATGTAGCATGTGTCAATTCTATCACATCAACGCTTCCGTTTTAACATGATGTATGTTTATATAAGCTCTCAATTTTAAACCACGAAATTGTGCTAGGCTACATGTTATAAATTCTAGATCGATCTCATCAAGGGTCTGATTCTTCTGCATTGTGAAACTGAAAATTGGAATAAGTCTTTTCTGTAATTTTTGGATCCGGTACAAAGACTGAGTTAATGTCAGTGTACTATACACGGCATAACGACGTATCATAAGACGGTGTTGCAATTGGCAATCTAGTGACAGACAACTCAGAGCTGTCATAATATATTTCAATTACAAATCTGAAAAAAGACGACTAATTAAAGGGTTAGTTTTTGTGTGTGTGTTTGCGTGTGTGTGTGTGTGTGTTGTGTTGTATGTAGTCTGTGTGTACATATGTCATCATTGACTTGAGGGTTTCACCTGGTCTGATTTTATACTTGTGATCTCTTCACTTGTGACAATCTTGTTTCGCTCTAATTCTATTTGTATCTATCGATAGTGCGTACGTTCTGATGCAGACCGACATTGCCAGTAATTTAACGCACGAATGCATAATTTTCTGTTTCTTTTCATTTCTGAATACAGGGACATGGCGATAGTGAAACCATCTCTTTGCATTTTAATGTAATCGTGTACGTTTACTTCGTTTGTGTTTGCCCATAACGTGGAAAATGTCATTGTCCCTATGTTTATTTGCTATTTCTTGTTTAAATTAGGTCTCTTGTTTGTTAGTTATTAGTTAAACCAGTAACAATAGTCATTTTATCTTCGCTATCATATCTATGCTCCAAAAATCTGAATCATTCTTCAAAAGTGAACCTGTTTGACTTTTTCCTTGATTTTCATCAGTAACTATGTGTATACTTTGTTTCAATAGCCAAGGAAAATCATTGAAAACGTAAAATATGTGTCATTTTTGAAGGATGAAAACCGATGAGTCCATAGGACTATACAAATAACGAGACACTCAATTTAAATATTTCAGGCTAACAGAAATTGATGTTGAGTGAAAAACATGTACAACATACAAACACTGGTAGCTACTGATGTACAACATACAAACACTGGTAGCTACTGATGTACAACATACAAACACTGGTAGCTACTGATGTACAACATACAAACACTAGTAGCTACTGATATTGTTAACAGAAAACATAAAGCGATATGTTTTACAGTTCATAAAGCAAACTAAATAAAGCACGCGAAAAATAAAAGTTTACATATCAGACGAAATGGAGGTCTTGACCAAAATATTTATCAGTACAAAATAATTGGACAAACGGACAACAAACAATACAAATAATATTATAAATGGACTATACTGTATACAATTATTAATATAAAAATAAAATTGAGTCTCTTGGTAGAATGTTCATGATTAGCTTAAAATGAAATATTGATATGGAAGATGATACTAAATATATTATGAAACATCTTTAATGGATGTATATGCAGTAACTCATGAAACTACTATTGACTACACACAGGACATTCCTCGAGGAATGAGGCATCTTCTACATCTTGACTTATCAATGCTACAACTGCATGTGTATGCTCTGGGGCACACACTTAATGTTATACGTGCTTATATATGTTATTAAGATAAAGCTGTGGGGCAACCGTGAGGACCTCCTACTGACGACGGAATTAATGGAGGCCTTCAGGTATAGACTTATGAGCATAGGAAACTGATCGCAGAAGACGAATATATGTTGTTACGATAATATTTTATTATTAAGTATATAAATAAATATTTTCCCTTGTTCTTAAACACCCACTGGATACTTTTTGTAGCAGGACAATGATCTTACTAAAATTCCAATATTCGGTAGTTCTGGGAACTGAAATGCGTTGTTTCGTCGTTATATTTTCCCTAATGATTCGACATATTCGATGTCGGTGTTGCTAACTAATACATTCAGTATTTAACCATTTTCACTGCACGGAGGACGTCTGTAGCAACATCGATAGTAGGCCAGTGGTATGAAAGAACTGGTTTCCGTACTGCAAGCTGGACATCAACATGAAAACTAACCATAGGGAAGCAACCTTGACATTTTCGTAGCTGCAGTTATCGCTGTAGACAAAGTCTCAGACGTCCACCCTTTTAATATTATTACTAATTAGGGGATTTAAAAGGGGAGCAACGAAGAGCGCCACCTTATCTGCGATGCATGTCATACGAGGCGATTAAGAAGTTTTGGGGGTGGAGTTGAGGGTAAAAGTGACCAAGAAACCATGCTTAAATGAAATGTTTCGGATAGAAAGGCTCAGGTATCACAGCAAATCTAACTATAAATCATTTTCCGGACTGCATCCTGTTCCTCTGTGGAAGTTTAGGAACGAAAGCAGAAGTAGAAGATAATGTAATTATATTTCACAACCAGCTATATGCAGGTGATGTAGGTAATACATGTTGTTCTATGTATGTAGATTAGTGACAATAATACACATATCTAACAAGTGAATATCAGTATCATAGTTGGTGTACCTGTATATGAGCTTCCGCCGGACACTCCTTTTGAAGAAACCACTGCAACCGTTGCATGCTAGTATTCCATAATGCTTTCCACTTGACGTGTCCCCACATACAACACACAGCAAACCTTCAGAGACATACATATCTCACATATAGTCGTGGAAATATTCAGCATAAATACAAATATTGAAACTAAATTAAGAAGGTGCGTAATCTTAGAAATATAATGTATAAAAAGTTTTGAAGAAAAATAGTAACATCGCCATGTGTTATGAAGGTTAGTTTTCAGTAGTAAACCGTTAATTTCTGATGTGTCGAAGTTGAGTTTGATTCCATTGCTTACTTTATTGAGAACTGTTAAATTTGACAAAACGTGAGCAACCTTTATGATATTACGGACTAAATTCGGTATTCTTTCCCAGGAATGAGGTCAAATAATTTATTTTTTAGTATTATGAAATTCCAAGGGCGTCGTAGCATTTGTTGTTAGCCGCAGAACATATATTATTATGTTTTACTTCAAAATACTTTCTTTTGAAATAAAATCTGTTATCGCCATCAACATCAAAACTTGGAGCAGTGCTTTGTCTCCAAGAGTCTATTTCGTTCTGAGCACTGTTTTAAATTAGCAACATAAAAGGTTCGACGAAATATTTCCTCATTATCACTGGTTGGCATAGTATTTTACCATTTTGCTAAGATATCATGTGATTTAATATTTATTTTAGCTCCGGGACTAGTGTATATATAATTGTAAATCAACATAACGATCCAGTAAAAAATGGTCGTGTGGAACGGATTTGATTCATCGGTTATACTTTGTCCACACCTAAATTAGATTACCAAAACGTATCGTTCTTTCCGCCTGTATTTTTTCACTTAGATGTTGTGTTAGTTGTCACAATGAGTTCTTATCTATCGTACTCTAGAAGAAGAGAAATGTTGTTTCGAACATTCATAATGCGCTTTATCTCTTTCATCTCAAAATTACTCGTTACGGTTTCATTTGTTATCCCTGTCACCCATGTCTCCCGCTACATGTTAAATAACAAGTTGTAAAATTCATTATTATCTGTTAAAATGTTATATATTTTCAGAAGTCTCAAAAGGGAAGTAGAGGACCGACAAGGTGATGATACCATCACCGGAGGTGCCACAGAAATGCTAAACATAACAGAAAATAACAAAAATCAAGAACATACTAAAACAGTTCAGTGGTAACAAATGTAAAAACTTCTTCTTCTTACTGTTCATACCATGTGACATTGGTTATCTTGTCTTTCCACAGCCTTCTATTTCGTGTGCTGTCAATCATTTCCGATAGCGATATTCTTCCATGCTACAATGCTAAGTTGTCAAGCATCTTCTCGCTTGGTCTTTCACTGCCATTCGTGCTCGTCAACTTGTCCATTGTTACATTGTGTTTCATCTTTTCTTTTCTCATGATGTGTCCAAAAAATGTGGACTGTCTCTTTCTGATGCGGGCAAGCGACAGAAACAACATTGCTTTCCAACAAATTACTAAAAAGAAGAAAGGTGTGCAGGTACCAAAGTGGAATATTACCACGATATACCCAACCAGGTTAAACCAAACTTTGATATGCCAATGATCGTTCATATTAACATAGTAAGTATACAGTTGAAGTAAATGGAAGTTCTACTTCAAATTTTCAATAAAAGTAAAGCTGTATGTTGGACTCTTCATTTGAAAGTTGTGAGTAGTAATATGTTAAATACGGCCCTACAAGCAATTGTGATGTCATGTATGCCTGATCTAATAGTATTATTTGTACTGATTCCTGAATTCAGAAAACAATATTTGCAGTTCCAATGAACTAAAAAAAAAGGTTATACTACATGGGGGAAATTCAAGACGGAACACTGCAAAGAAAAAGTTTCTCAGCACTGGTTTAAGGTTATGCTCAACTTACCTGGAGTATTTTTCTTGATTGGGCCCCCGCCTGGTGAGGGTGAGAGGCTACAGTCTGATCCATGAGGGGACACGGCACAAATCTCGGTGGAAGCTGATGATGAGTTATTTATACTGGGACTATATGGCCGTGAAATGTTCAACAATGCAGGTGAGCGATTTGGAGACTTCCGTGGACTTTGGTTTGGTGATCCTACAGAATCTAGAAGTAAACAGTAAATACAGGCGCAGCTTAAATAATTGAGTATAGATATTAATAACAATTTTTTATGCAATAATTAATGCAAATAATCTTTCATCAATGATACAGGACGTAATGACAGGTCACCATAAAATTCATCATTAATTAATTCCAAAAATATTTATTTGGTGATTCAAGAACGCAATGACATATTTTAATGCAATAAGGAATAGCTACAATCTTTTATAAAATAATACAGAAATAAGAAGCAGAATAGGGCAGGCAAAAACACCATTCAGAACAATGAAAAATATATTGTGTAATATGACCTTGTATTTAGAGGTGAGAAAGAGAGTTCTGCAGTGCTATATAACTCCTATACTAACATATGGGTGCGAGTCTTGGACAATAAACAAACTGGAAAGTAGGAAATTAGAGGCAAAAGAGATGTGGTTCTATAGAAGAATGCTGAGAATACCATGGACTGCCAGAAAAACTAATGTGGTGGTGTTGAAAGAATCAAATGCGAAACGGTCCTTAATCAAAAATATAAGAAAAAGACAATCTTCATTTTTTGGCCATTTCATGAGACAGGGAGGTTTGGAGAACATAATCACAATAGACAAGACTGAAGGCAACAGAGACAGAGGGCGACACGGTGAGAAAATATTAGACAGTTTGACAACCGGCACTGCAGCAAAATAACAGCGAGCTTGATACATAATACTAGAGACAGAGAGCTGTGGAGACCCATGATCACCTACGCCATCCGGCATGACACCTGCTGATGATAAAATAATCCATATTACCAGCCACTACTCAGCCATATCATTAAGTATTTGATTTTATTTCCTTTAATGGTTCATTATTTCTTATGCAGTCGTGTCCCATCCTCTTTGTTCTTGTTTTTATTTTTCCATGAATTTCTCCGTATTCATCTATATATTCAAATAATAATGACATCAACACTGTCATCTAGTTGTTTGTTAATTATCCATGATTCTAAGCCATACATTAATATAGAATACATGTAGCATTTACTAATTCTCATTTAGCATGCTTATGATTTGTTTGGATGTTAATATTTTCCTTATGATATTGAAAGTACGTTTGGCCATTCCTACTCTTTTAAACTTCTGTGTCACATCTACCATCATTTGTGATAGTGTCCAAAATTTGGTAATGTTCAATTTGATGTAGTCTCTCTTGATGTATGCTTATCTTTTTCTTTCTTTTCGCTTTTCGCTTTCTTTTCATTTATGCTTTGAAGCGTCGAGGGTAGAAAAGTTCTCTGGAGACGACCTTTGAGTTATTATATGTGTAATACATCTTTTGCGTGGCTTATTCCTTGCTTTATATCCATCGTGTCTTCACAGCAATGATTTTTGATGGTCACTATATGATGGTAGCTAGATGTATGTGAAAAAAACTTAAAATGTATTTTTATGTTTAGCGCATATTCCTCTGCGATTTAGCTGAGTATCATGATTTACATGTTCTTGAAGTTTATATCGAGTCCATATTCTCTACTACATTTGTAGACTCGCTCTATTATTTTTTGTAGCTCTTGTACACTTTCTGCTAAGAGGACTGCATCATTTGTATATAGCATATGAATCGGTTATGTAATGGTTCGTGGCAATGCACGTGGTATTGCAAACGGTTAGTAGAAGATATTGGACATTGTAATCCAGAACTTTCGTCAACTAACCCTAGATGTTGACAAGCTGTAACATCTCACAGCTTCAACTTTTGTATACGATGGATCCTCGGACATTTAAATACACATGGAAAGAAATGATAAGACCGAAAAGTGAACAAAACAAGGATATCGTGGGAAGAGAAGAGCATAGGTTGAACAACCCAACAGTATCGAATCAAATCATGAATATAAGATTATGATAAATGATAGAGTTGAGAACCAAAAAAATCAGACGAACCCACCTAAGGAACCTTTGGGATCTGTATCACCAACACCAGATTGGCAACCATGGCTTGTATTTCTAGTTCATGGTAAAAATAATAGGGCAACTGTCTTCATTTCAGGCATGTCTTAGGAAATGTTTACGGTAAGTTGAAGGATAGTATGACAACTTGCCACATGTGACAAATATCTTACTTGCATCTGCATGTCTTGTCTCGATTTCTTACTTTTATCTTCTGTCAAGTGCCCCCCACCCCCATGCATGACGAAGAGACGCAGACCGGCGGAAATTGCACTTTTGATCTTATGTAGGTTACTCATCGGTGGTGAAGTATGATGGATCCACATCACTACAAGTGGGTAGGCAGTTCAGAGAAAGAAAATAATGTATTTACATCACTGCAAATGGGTCGGCAGATCTGACCCCAAAAAAATGATGGATGTACATCACTGCAAATGGGTCGGCAGATGTCATAAAAAAATGATTAACTAGTTGGTCCGAATATATGTGCTACACTCTTTGCTTATGAGATAGTCACATTGGAATACGTCCAGTCGGGGACTAAAGACGCTTTCATAAACCGTCCAAAGCAGGCATACCTTTGAGAGAACAAACCTTATACAATTTTGGATGTCATCTCGTTTACTCTACTGATTTGCTTAAATCAGAAATGTTTTGGACTATCTACCTACAGAGATAATTTCCATATCACCAAATGTCCCGTACAGAGCAGACCATTACCTTTAGTCTTGAAATTGACGCAGAAGACTGAAAAGTAACATGTACAGAAAACTCAAAACTGGTAAGATCGAATTGTACAACTTTGGATTGTGTAACACATCGCCCGTTCCTGTCCTCTCGAGGGAGCAGAGAGCGAGAGAGAGAGAGAGAATATGATCTACTTCAGAACCAGATGAATACCATGCTCGACTTGAAACGAATCACACAGTTCATTTAATTTTTGACCCTGTATCCTGATGACTGAGAAACAATGAAGATAAATAAGAAAGTGGAAGGTCACTGCACTGTCACAAACTCACATTGTCTAAATGGATGCCTTCTGAGTAGAAGGGTTTTTTTTACTTAAAATATGGTATACCTCTGAGAGTTGCGGTATTCTATGTGTGAAAGATGTGGAAAACTGTACCCTCCGCAATAATAAAAAATACATAAAAAGGAAACAAGATCGTTACAGCTAGTAATTCCAGAGAATTAAAAAATAATTCTTTTTTTTGCAAACAAAATTGTTTTGTTTGCTTTCGCTCTCAAATTCCACCCTAACGGCCTTGTAGTAGGACAATCTACTAGATTTCAAGCAGGATTTAATGAATATTTAATGTCCAGACATCAAACATGATTTAACCACATTTAATGTCAATACTTGTATTGTAACTCCAAACTACAAGTATATCATGCTGCTGTTATACCAACCTTACTATACGCCTGCGAAACGTGGACAGTGTATGCTAGACATGCAAGAAAGTTAAATCATTTCCATCTTACCTGCCTACGTAAATTACTAAACATCCATTGGTGGGACAAAGTACCAGACTACGAGGTCTTGGAAAAATCAACCTCAATAAGCATCCACACAATACTTATGAAGGCGCAGGCACGCTGGGCAGGCCATCTTGTGCGTATGGAGAACTCGCGTTTGCCAAAACAAATATATTATGGAGAGCTCAAGGCAGGATTTCGAAAAGCTGGTGGACAGAAGAAGCGTTTCAAAGACACGCTCAAGTCATCCTTGAAACATCTTAACATTGACGTAGGCGCTTGGGAGAGCCTCGCTCAGGATAGAACAGCATGGCGTTACAGCATTAGAACGGGAGCACTAGCGGCAGAAGAATTCAGACAAGAAACTGCAAGACAGAAGCGGACACGTAGAAAAGAAAAAACATCTCAACCTCACACAGATACCTTCTATTGCTGTCAATTCTGTAAAAGAACATTTTGTGCGCGCATTGGACTTGCTAGTCATTTAAAAACGCACTATTAACTTTATTATTTTATTATTTATTGTTATTATTATTATGGTTGAGTTTTTGGTCATCGTCGATCACGACGGACGAACATCATCATCATTGTAACTCAGGGAAGGTAAATACACTGTGTCGCCATTTTACTTGTGCCAATGACCCGACACATCCAACTTTGGCAGTAGTAACTAATGCATTTAGTATTTTAAACCACTTCCACATAAAGGTGGCCATCTGTAACCATATGACACCTAGTATGTCATCATCAGTAGAGATGTATGCAGGTGTACAAGAACCTTTGATTTCAATAGTGAAATTACGAAAACTAGCATGGTGTGGACATGTAAGCGGACATGATTCCTTGTCAAAAACAATACTGAAGGGAACTGTCGAAGGGGAAGAAACATAGGAGGAAAAATAAAGGCATGGACGGACATCAACAATGGACAGGACAAGATATTTCCACACTCAACCGCATCGCTGAGAATAAAATTCGCTGGAGGACTATGTGTGCTGAAGCATCCAATGTGGTACCCCTACGACCCTGAAGGGTTACGGGTTTATTGATGATGAGGTCAACCGTACGAAACAAGTTCCCGAACTATACTCTGGTCACCAATCTCAAAGCTAACCATCGTCAAGTCTGCTTGACCTTTTTCGTTATGTCTGTGTCACTGTAGACATAGCCAAAGAAGTCTACACAAACCATTTAATTCAACTGATATGTTTTATAATATATTCTTTAAATAACAAGCACTGATAGGAAAGATGTGATATTAATTATGGTACTCAATATGTTAGAGACTCACAACCGAAATGTCTTGTACTGTGACGGTTTGTTTAATCCCTTATTGACTTATGTTGATGTTTCTTTGCTGTCAATATATGCTACTGTTGTCATTTGCTGTATATCGATGCCACATTTAATGTCCTTACAGTAAATTGTCGGGGCCCGAAAGGGTAGAAAATAATAGCCATATTTTTACCTGTCATACATGTCTTAAAAGGCGCCTAAGAAGGTTTTTATCTCGGCTTCGCTGTCCATAGGGGTTACAGAGGGCCATAAATGGTCACAGTTAGTCAGAAGCCTGGCTAAATACAAGTCGGAAATTTTATGCCGAAATGCGCATATGTCGCAATCAAACTGTAACCATGACGCAATGCGTTTCGTTCTCTAAATTACATCCTGAAATCTACAGGAATTTGAGATCGAACGAAGATGAACGAGATCTTATTTATATTCTATATTTTATTTCGCTTGTGTTTGTTCCAAAACTCATGCAGATTTCTTTTGTTGCTCTTTGATTCTTCTGTTTTGTTGGTTTTCTGTCCTTTTTTTTTCTTTTGTAGAATGACAGTGGTTTGTTTCTTCTCTTTGCTCAATTTCTGTGCCATGTTTCATTTGTGTTGACTTTCAACACTATGTTCATCTTGACGATTTTCTTCGCTTGTTCCCTTCTATTTTGTATAATTTTTGGATTATGCTTCTACTCTTTTGTTGAATTTCTGCGATTTATTTCCTCTCTTTAATTTTTTTCTGGGGTTTTCTGTTGTTTTTTTCTCGTCTGTAGATCTAATGCATATGTTTCCTTGTCTTTTGTTTATTTTCTGCACCATTTCTTCTAGTTTGTTGCCTTTCTCCAACCTGTTCCTTGTCTTTGTTGATATTCTCTACCCGGTATTCTCTTTTTGCTGACTTTCTCCACCTTGTTCTTTATCGTTGTTGATTTTATCTACCTTGCTCCTTCTATTTTTCTGACTTTCTACACCGAATATATTATCTTTGTTTGCTTTTTATGCTGTTTCCTATGTGAAATCTATACCCTCTCTTGTACCCATTTATTTGCTCGACTACACTGTCCTCACACAGTACATGAATGTGTTTCTTACACGAGCAAACATTTGTCAACATGAAATATAATTACACAGACACAAAACAGTAACATAAAAATCAAACACTCAAAGAGATTAAATGCAAACCTATTGCTCTATAAGAAAGACCTACACCTGTATCTTAACAATCTCTATTCTTGCTCGTTTCCTTTTCAATGTATGGAGTTTGTCATGTTCATTTTTGAATGAATGAACGGAAAAAGACATAATTATTGAGACAACGACCACACAAACGTATCCAAACGCCACCCACTTCGTAGAAATACAATTATCAAGTTTGTGATTTTCAATGTCTATAATCCGATGAAGGGGTTCTTGTATCACCTCCATGTTAGAATCCTGACTGCTCTTTTAAGATACGGAACAAAAGTGTCGAGGTGAGGAAAGTGCATTTCTAAAAACCAAATATCTTAATCCGTGAGATGAATAAGGGATCTATAGGGATCATATAATTAAATGAAAGAAACCATCTCTGATGGGATATCACATTCTTACACCTGATCTGAACTTTGATGGGGGTTTCCCTCGCTGCGGTTCTATGTTTTATAACTTTGTATTGACGAGAAGGGAAGTGACTTTATTAGTATAAACATATCTACGAAGAGAATTGGCCATCCCCCCTCAAACTCAAATAAAGTTTGGGGAGTGTTAAGTCACTTTCAAGACGCCCACATGCCCCACACTTTCTAGAACTTTATTTCGATAACTGCACCGTTGCCTAGACAAAATTTTTAAAAAATACGCATAAGAGTAACTTTTCACGATTACCATATACAAACACATTTCTCCATCTTTATGTAATAATTCTAGAATAAAGCACTGGTAAACCTGCTTTTATGTCGAACTCGTTGAGTCCGCTGAAGACGGATGTGTCGTACCATTAGCACAAATAAAACGGCGACACAACGCATTTTCATTCTCTGGACTACATCCTGCTGGAATGCTAGTAACACCATTGTTCGGCTACAAGGGAGATCCAATGAGTGTTTGAGAATAAACGTTGAAGAAGAACTCGTTGAGTAAAAAATGTTACTATTCTGTATACCTTCTCATATAGAGTTCCGGTTACCAGTTTCTAAAGGGCGGACGTATGTTTCTGTTCTTGATTCCTTTGAATACGTTATTCGACGATCTTACAAATTGTCATTGTAAAACTCCCAGTGTTTCTGTAACGGATGTTATAGTTCTAAGCAAAATTAAAACATCAATAAATATTTTAACAACTACTATCTGTCCCTGGTAAAGTCTTTCTCAGTATATTACTACAAAGACTAAGAAATTCCACCGTTGAGGCTCTCAGAGAAGAACAAGCGGGCTTCAGACCTAACCGCTCAACAATAGATCACATCTACACCTTAAGAACAATAATAGAAGAATCCACAGAAAGACAATCACAACTCATGATCAATTTTTTAGATTTCCAGAAGGCTTTCGATAGTCTTCACAGACCATCTCTCTGGAAAATTCTTACGCTTTACGGCATACCGACGAAATACATCAATATTATAAAAGCTTTCTACTCCGATACGGCTTGCTGTGTAAGAACACAAAGTGGCTTTTCCAGCTGGTTCCTAGTAACAACGGGAGTAAAACAAGAATGTGTTTTGTCCCCAGTACTGTTTTACATCGCGATTGACTGGGTGATGAGGTAATGCACAGACCAAAAACAGCTAGGAATCAAATGGGTAAACAAGACCCTGGAAGATCTAACCTTCGCAGATGATTTTGCTCTACTGAGTTCAACACACCAAGATCACCAAGACTCAAATTTTTTGCACAACAGATAGGCCTTCAAATAAACACACATAAAACGAAAATCATGAACTTTACCGGCCTGACAGAATCAATTAAACTAGATGATAATATACTAGAGAGCGTTTCAAATTGCGTATATTTGGGAAGCAAGATAACAGCAAACGGGGATACCAAACAGAAATCAAGACCCGAATCGCTCTCGCCTCCAACGCCTTTAACGAACTCTCAAACATCTAGAGATCGGAGATCGCAAGTAAACACATCAAACTGCGACTATTCAATGCGAGTGTGATTCCATCATTGACATATGGATGTGAAAGTTGGAAATCTACCGCAATAATGGATAAGAAGTTAGTTGCCGTCGAGAATAGATGCCTTGGAAAAATCCCAAATACTAATTGGAAAGACTTCAAAGCAAACGACATACTAAGACAGGAGACAAAACAAGAATACGTGACGAACATCATCAGAAAACGTCGCTGGACATACATCGGCCACGTACTTAGAATGAAGTAAGACAGAATTCCACGACAAGCCTTCATGTGGACACCAGACGGGAAATAAAAAAAGGGAAGACAAAAACAACGCTCAGAAGAACATTTATGAATGAATTAAAATCAACAGGCATAAATGCACAAGACCTACAATACCTAGCACCTGAAAGACAGGCATGGAGAACTATGACATCCGCCCTATATGCCAAACTTGGCAAAAGAGGAACTGACTGACTTACTTACTTTCTCAAACTTCCACTGGATACACTTCACATAACAGTATGTATTGTGATTTGCGTTATAGCTTGGGGCTTCTTATTTTCTGTATTCGTTCGCAAACTTCTGCAACTTAGAAGGATGTGATCCGGAGAACGGAATATGGACTAATATATTGCAATATATACGCCATTTGGCCTAACACATCTGTCTCAAGCATGGCGTATGGGTCACTCAATCCCTCAATGGGATTGGATAGTCAACTCCATCCCCAATACATCATTGGTCCATCTTACAATGTGCGTGATAGGTAAAGGTGTCGCTATTCTGTGCTCAGTTTTTGGTCTCCAGAAACACATGGACGCTAGGGAAGACTGATATCTATGAATTTTTACTCTAAGTGCAGAGAAATCCACTTCAATAAGAATCACAGCTGAAACTAGTGATACCGAATTCATTCATTTTCCATTTGCGCTGAAGTTAGCGCATAGGGCAGAGGTCAGATCTCTCCAATTCTGTCTGTTCAAAGCTATTCTGTGCAGTTCTTGAATAGTATGAATATTGGTTGTTTTACTTTCTCTAAGTATTGTTGAGACCTAATTAACAACTGTAAATTGTGTAACAATGGTTAGGGCTACAAGGGCAATCTCTAGCTTCGGCTCTTGATAAAATAAATTTATTTCGGCTCTTGCGATCATTGGGGATGATTTCTGTGCCCGACAATCGCTGCGACTCTGCCGATTACTATTGCTTGCTATTGCTGTAGACAATGTAGAAAATTCAACTAGTAAAGAGAATGGAATCATTCTCTGAAACCAGAAAAATACAATAGCATAACCACTGCATTGGACAGATGTCTGAATATGAGACGAAAGAGATGCAAATAAATTACATTAGAAAACAGCAACAATTTTCAGTTACCAAACAATAGCTAAAGAAAATGAGTGATAGTTAAAACTAGAGGAATTTGTCAAACAGATTTTAAAACATTTTAAAAAAAAAGAATTGTAACTCAGACTACGTCTACGAATAGGAAGTAAATTGAAAATACACGTCGAAGAAGATGGAAAAACAAGAAGAATGAATGTTCCATTCAACATAGAGATGTGAAAACTTTTTGGGCTAGGAGAGCTTTTTTTTAAATATTGTATGAGATTACAACTTTTGAAGTCCAAGTATTTCTTTCTGAGCACAGAGGCAGAAGACATAATAGTTCTAGATCAGCTTGGCGGGTCACAAAAATGCCTTCGCTGGATGGATATGGCCCGCCTACCGTATATTGCATAACAGTGAATTAGGACTACAAATGTTATGTACGTAGCAGAAATAAATATTAGAACACCGCTAAATATGGAGCTAAGCATCAATTACGATAACGATATTTTGTAAATTTTTGACCCTTCCTCCGTCAAAAAATATCAAGAATTGAGATCCTTCCCTCTTATTTATAAATATAAACAAGTTTAAACACCCCCCCCCCCAACACACACACACTTCTAAATGAATTCGTAGCAAAAAAAGTATATATAAGCTACAGGCATTATTTCAATAAAAATGAGGTTTCAAATCTAAACAATTTTATTGGTGTATAAAAAACAGTATTGCAGACTTCAAATTTTGTCAACCTACCCGTCTTCTCCTTGTCAACAACCGTCATATATGTGAAATCCCCAGGGCCGTAGATACGTTTTCAGTAAGGGGGGAGCATTACTAAAGAAAAGGTCATTGTGCCAATTTTCGTGTGTAATTCCCTCTTTTTGTTGGAAATGTGATAACCTTAGTGTAACAAATAGCTAAGAGAGAGGTTTTACCCAACTTTTGGCCATATTCCTAGTACTAAAAAGGTTTTACCAAACGTTTGGCCATATTCCTAGTACTAAAATAGGTTTTACCCAACTTTTGGCCATATTCCTAGTACTAAAATAGGTTTTACCCAACTTTTGGCCATATTCCTAGTACTAAAATAGGTTTTACCCAACTTTTGGCCATATTCCTAGTACTAAAAAGGTTTTACCCAACTTTTGGCCATATTCCTAGTACTAAAATAGGTTTTACCCAACTTTTGGCCATATTCCTAGTACTAAAAAGGTTTTACCCAACTTTTGGCCATATTCCTAGTACTAAAGAGATTTCATCTTACCTTTGGCCACATTTCTAGTACTAAAGAGATTTTATCTAACTTTTGGCCATATTCTTAGTACTAAAATGATTTAATCGTACTTTTGACCACATTCCTAGCACTAACGGTCATGTTCTGGTTTGATATGGGAGGTATAAACCTCCCCCCCCCCCCATTATCTACGGGCTTGATGGAAACTCCCCCCCCCCTCATATTTTTAATGCAATGTAAGATACATATTAGCAGATAGAACAGTATACATAAAATAATACATCTATTTAAAAGTAATGAATCCGCAATATGTGAATGCTACATATAAAGAGCAAAGGATATCGCTGTTTCTCCAGTCACAAAACAGGAGTATGGGACAGAATTTTGAGAGAGACAAGTTCCGTCAACCTAAAACATCTGAGCAAATGTTTTCTCTTTTCCTCCTTAACTGTGATTCCTATATTCCTACTGTCCGACCATATCCTCTTAAAGTATTGGGGACAACTTTGTCAACATCACGGGAAAGATCAAGGCAAGGTTTGAGAACACACAGAACAGGTCGCTTGGCTATAAGCACCACGCCAATAATCCTCACCGCGATAGTTTGCTCAAAAGCTTCGCTACACAGCTACAACGCGATCGCTACAATTATTATGTTTGTTCTGGAAATAAAACCTGTTGTGTGTTCAAAGTTGAGGCGTTTTTTTATTTATTTATTTTGTCCTCTCCCTATCTCGCTTCCGTATTATGTTTTACCTGGAGACCGGAGATCCAAACATGGAGTCGTGAAATGAAAGTCGAGCTGCATGATTGACAAGAGATGTTTGGTCTGTAACCTTGTGTTTACCTGCCAATAATCAGGGAATAGACACTTGGGAATTTGAACATGGGTTTATCGGGCCGCGTCAACCCGGTGTATTCAAAGGTCATGATTAAAGTCAAACAGATCTACGGTAGGACAGTTCGCCCTATTTATTATTTCACTTCCCTACAGGACGAGAAACAATCAGGTAACGCCCCATCTCACGCTGCGAGAGCTAGCCAGATCTGTGATAGAAACAGGCAGATTGGATGGTTTTGTTGTTTGCAATGTTCGTTTCCTTGTGACTAAAACGCATACCTTTCATATTAGGTAAGAAGAAACGCAGGTATTAATCTAGCTCACAGGCATGCTCAAACCGATTGGCACGGCTTTGAGTAATAAATATACACATTGTTTGCACAAATATAAACTATTTAGGACATAATTAAGAAACACTGTAATATTAAAACTCCAGTCCAGTGGAGAAAATGGTGAAAGGAAAGAAAATACAGCAATGAATTGGGATGGATGCATAAAGAGATGGCTATAGCCAGAAAAAAAAATTTGGGGTATCAGGACCGATGTGTGGTGGCCACGAAGGAAACTTCTACATTACAATAAAAGTAAAATTTTACCTTTTTCAGGCAGACTTCTCAGCCAATTTCATGCCATTTCGGTAGGCCACGAAACCCCAACCAAACCTGTTTGTTTCTTGTGTTACTTAGCCGTCTGTGTAAATTGTTGTATCGTGTGGCTTCGAGTACTGCAGTGTGAGTTCTTGGATCATTCCCTCTGCTATGATGGAAGCCCAGTCGCGGCACTTTTTTTCCATCTGTATCACAACTATTGTCAATAACTTTCTATCTTTGCCAAATATCACCCATTCACAGCCTCTTCCCATTTCCTCCAGCTCACAAACTCTGAGTAGGGTATCTTTTGCTTCTGCCATCCAAGACCATCCTCTCTTGATACGCCTTCCTTTTATGTTGTCTAGAAATTGGTGTAGGAGGTGATGATCATTATTGACAACCTTGAAGTATTCTTTAACCTGAGCTATTTTATATATCTTGATTTGATGCTCGGTCTATGAGAAACTTACTGGCCGTGATAGGTGTATCACTTGTGCATCATAGGACAGCTCTCATGGCCTCGTTTTGAACTCTCTCCAGTCTATCCACTTGTGTTTGCGACAGTGTAAATAAACCTAAACCATAGTCCTACACCAATTGTATATCTAGTGCCTCTGTGGTCGTAACATTTTACTGTTTTTCACTGTTTTTTTAAAATATATATTCTTGATAAAGATCTAACGGTTCGAAACGTTGAAAATATCTGTGTATTGTCATTTGTATTTTCTCGAGTTTACACCCCATAGCCCCTTAGTGATAGTCTGTGAGTTGTGTTCATGTAAAACTCCAAATCCTGTGTTCTACTTAAGTACTATTGTTATTATGTTCACAGCAGTATTATTTTGTATGTATAAGCGAGGTATTACTTGATATCTCAGAAACTAATATATGTATATATACATATCTTAAAGCTGCACAATGTACCACGAGCTCCGTCCTCCCACATATGCTCTGAGTGTGGTAGACAATTTCAGACACGCATAGGATTCATTAATTATAGTCGGACACGCTGCAGACATCATCATTCCAGCTGAGCTTAATGGTCATAGTTGACGAACTACACCAGATGTATTTATTTGCAACCAACAATGATTCAAGGTCATGCTTAAAACTTTGATGAATGATCACACCAATACACATTTAATACACCAGACGTTCACATCTTATCCAAAGTATCTTCATTCCAACCCTGTGCTACCAATGTCAAATATGGTCCTTAACAATAAAACATAATAGACAACTAGTTACAACAGAGATGAGATGTCTGAGAAAAGCAACAGGAGAGACCAGAAGACACAAAAATAAAAAACGATGTCATAAGAGAAAGAGTGGGTTTCATATTAATTCTACAATACATACAAAACCAACAGATACAATGGTTTGGTATTTTGGAAAGAATGCCGTGTGATTCATTAGTTTATAAAGCATATACGAAGAGAGGAGAAATAGAAGGAAGAGCCAAGGGTAGACCTAGAGTAGACTAGATCGACAACATCAAAGAGACATTACACGAACACCAAATAATATTATCTGAGGCTGCCCGAAAAGCGAGAACAAGAACATTGTATCTCCCTCGACACCCGTAATGGGTAAAAGAGGAAGTAAAGAAGAAGAAGACGTTCACACAGTATATTATCCATATAAAAAAATTACGTATATGTTTGATCAACTTCCTGCTTTTACCATTTTGGAAAATGTAAAACTCTTCCAGTTCAATGTGTCTGTAATATTACAGCATGTGAGCTTAAGCCCGTGATGATAAATGTGAGCTTTAGTTACATGTCCTTATACTGGTTTCAGGGAATAGTTTCAGAAATGAATGACCCATACCAAGAAATTAGCGATGATCGACTAAATGTGGGTGGAGAAATCTAATATCAGATCTAGTAGTTATGACATTGAAATGCATAATTTACTGCAAAATGTGAAGGTAGAACTACTATATAATTGATGGTATATGTGTTATGTTATTTAATGTTTTAATTTAATGTTGTAAAAAACAATTCGTGTTTTTTATACTGTATATTGAAATATTTTCAAGATATAGGCCTACGGGTAGTGTATTAAAGCAGTAGTGTATTAAAGCAGTAATGTATTAAAACAGTAGTGTATTAAAACAAGGTTTACGAGCTGTGTATTAAAACGGTAGTGTATTTAAAAAGTAGCGTACTAAAATAGTAGTGTAGTAAAATAATAATATTAAAATAGTAGTGCATTGAAATAGTAGTGCATTAAAATAGTAGTTTATTAAAACAGTAGTGTATTAAAATAAGATGTACGAGTGGTGTGTTAAAATAGTAGTGTATTAAAATATTAGTAGTATATGTGCGAGTGGTGTATTAAAATAGTAGTGTATTAAAATAGTAGTGTATTAAAATAGTAGTGTATTAAAATAGTAGTGTATTAAAATATTAGTGTATTAAAATATTAGTAGTATATGTGCGAGTGGTGTATTAAAATAGTAGTGTATTAAAATAGTAGTGTATTAAAATAGTAGTGTATTAAAATAGTAGTGTATTAAAATAGTAGTGTATTAAAATAGTAGTGTATTAAAATAGTAGTGTATTAAAATAGTAGTGTATTAAAATAGTAGTGTATTAAAATAGTAGTGTATTAAAATAGTAGTGTATTAAAATAGTAATGTATTAAAATAGTAGTGTATTAAAATAGTAGTGTATTAAAATATTAGTGTATTAAAATATTAGTAGTATATGTGCGAGTGGTGTATTAAAATAGTAGTGTATTAAAATAGTAGTGTATTAAAATAGTAGTGTATTAAAATAGTAGTGTATTAAAATAGTAGTGTATTAAAATATTAGTGTATTAAAATATTAGTAGTATATGTACGAGTGGTGTATTAAAATAGTAGTGTATTAAAATAGTAGTGTATTAAAATAGTAGTGTATTAAAATAGTAGTGTATTAAAATATTAGTGTATTAAAATATTAGTAGTATATGTACGAGTGGTGTATTAAAATAGTAGTGTATTAAAATAGTAGTGTATTAAAATAGTAGTGTATTAAAATAGTAGTGTATTACAATAGTAGTATATTAAAATAGTAGTGTATTAAAATAGTAGTGTATTAAAACAAGATGTACGAGTGGTGTAAACTAAAAAAAATGTAGTTGTGCATTAAAAAAGAATGTACGAGAAGTGTATTAAAACAGCAGTTTATGAAAACAAAGGTTTATTAAAAATTATGTACGAGTAGTTTATTAAAATGGTAGTGTATCAAAACAGTATTTGGAGTCAACTTTTGTCACACCCGTCCCTCCCTCTTTTCAACAAGTGTCAAGCTTTTTTCCCAGATTCCTACCCTTTTTAATTGTTGAACATATTATGGACTTCCTTGTAGAATGTGCAGTTAAACAATAAAGTGGAAAATCATTAATGAAGTAAAATGATTTAATAATGAAATGTAAAAAATATATTGACCTAACATTACCCAGGCATTCAAAGATTGGTAAACTGTCAATAAATTGCTACAACAATTTACTTTTCAAATATGTAACCTCCTGCAACCCCTTATTAATCGAAAAGAATTCAGAGACCTCCCTATGCATAATTGTGTTTTAAATTAGTTAAACCCTCACCTGCACTCTTCCCAAATAATTAGCAGATAAGTTACATATTTTCGAAAAATGTTTAAAATTCAAACTATTGACTAGGTGTAAAGAAACGATAATATTGACGTAATCTTTTGACAACCCCCTCTTTCCTTATTAATAACTCTCCAGCCCCCCCCCCCCCCACAATTTATGGATAGTCCCGTATGCCTATATATGGGTTTATAGCAGTTATGGTTGCTTAAACAAACGCATAGAATATCTAAAGAAATACTGCCGCATGTTACTTTCGACAACGCCTTTGGTAACACATTGCTTACACAATCTTTAGCTTTTCTCTTCCCTTTCAAAATCTCTCTCATTTTCTCGTTGTCGTTTTTTGTATGTAATGCTATAACGGTTTTTGTATGTTGATGCATCATTTTTTGGGGGCACGTGATTTGCTACTGAGGCGTACTGAATAATATCTTACCTGAATGACAAACCCCAGAGAGCCTTGAATGTCACAGCCAGATATGTTTGCTTAAGGAAATTTGCAGTGCACTACTGAATCCGTGCTACGAATAATCTGTCTGTCATGAAAACCCTTGTCCACAATGTAGTCTCCAACGGCTTCAATTGAAAGGTGAGGATAGAGGAAAGTACACGACTCGGGAACTCGGATGGATCAAAGATAAATCAACGACTGAGGAGGGACGTCTTAGGGCTCTTTCATCTTTAGATCCTCCGTCTTGTCAAACGTTAATTTGGTACAGAAAAATTAAAGCTCTCTCCAGAACATCAAAGGAATACGAATGTAGCGTTCAGACATTGTTAAAATGAAATCATTTCTGTTCGTTTACAAGAACTTAAGGTTCCCTGATGTTCTCGTAGCCTTATCTGTGCGTTTACAATAGTCTGGTTAAGAAGTGACCGTGTAGAAACGGAAGAATCCGCCTACTCAATGCTAAACGTATGGATGACAGGTAGTTTATAAACTTGGGGGATTAACACAATCACCTCTCAAAGTACAAATTAGTTAGAAATAAAGTAAATTTCCTCTGTTCTTACTTGAACTAAAATAGCATATCATCTGATCTTGCTTATTTAACAACCTTCAGATGTTTCACCAAAAGTAAGGGCCTTGCTCGACTTGCTCAAACAATGCATATATTATTGCAGACCTGGTCCTGTAACATTATCTTTACAACGACGCATACTTGATGACGTCATCTAACGGTGAGCTCCTGAATGTTTGAAATTACATATGACGGTGAATATAAATTGTAGTCAATGTTATCCAGCCAGGATGCTTTTTTTAAAGGCGGAGGTGTCACTCTGGGTCAGATACTTTACAGTTAAAAAAGACAGTATAGATCTCCCTGGCACAGTGGTTAATCCGCTCTATAAATCTTGTTTACAAAGTTGATTATTTCATAGATTTCTGGGGGTTATCGCTTGAAGCTACGGAGTTACATATTACGAGTAGTACTCTTGGCAGACAGCGGTGTGCCAGGGCGATGTACACGTAGGGTAATGCAGGTACAATGAAGTCAATCATTAACGCCTTTTATTTCATTTTTTTAGCATAACTCAAATAAACAATAAATAATCAGACTTGCTGGTTTATCGTGCAAGGGAGAAATCTGATGAGGAAATCTGTGATGCAGTTACCATCATTTGCGTACCTGGACACATATGAGTGGTGAGCGGGATATCAAAGAGCAGACAGATATCCCAGCGTGGCCAGTGGCTAGTGGTACTTTAATGGAGCGTGCTGATATTTTGAATGCAATCAAGGAGTTAGAGCAAATTAAACGATATGGGGTATATTTCGTCTACCATGTTTATGACTAAAATGCAGAACATGTTTGTGAAGCATGGTGTGTTAAGCGGCATGTAGATATCAAACGAAGAGTTATGAGCCAACACAGAACCGCAACAGTCAGTTACCACATACGGAAGGACATATGGAATATAAGTTTCGAGCACACAGGGCCGGCCCTAACAATTGTGGGGCCCAATGCGAAACGGATTGCGCGGGGCCCAGTCTAGGTAGGGAAGAGGATAATAAAATAAATTATAATATGAATTTATGGGCCTATGAAGTGCGGGCGGCCGCATAGGTTGCAATGGCCTAAGACCGGCCCTGCGAGCACATGGTTTAGTCCGGATAGCCTTGTTGATGATCTGTTGACTAAGCAACTAACAAGGGAAATGCGTGTATGATTGAGTGGCTTGTTAGTTCTGAGAGGTAGAAATAGTGTACATGTCTGCATGTTTGCTATAATAGGTAGAAATATAGTGTGCGACTGTTGGGTTATTTTTCTACAGAGGAAAAAATAGTGTGTGCTTCTAAAGAGTTGATTTATCATAAAAGTAAGAGATAGCGCATGTCAGTAATGATTTGTTTACCATGAGAAAAGAAATGGTTGAATTGTTCACATGTAAATAAATAACATGTGACTAGAAAGTTAGTTTATTAACATCGTGTCTTTCGTCAGTTATAAGCTCTGCTATCTCATCTGGAATCATCCTTCTAAAGTGACGCATTAGACTTAGTCCCATCAATTTTCTTGAATATCGATGTAACGTAACAGTGATTGAGCATAACATAGAATTAATGCATGTTCTATTAGGTAGAGGACATGTTGGTGATTCTAAATAAGTAATTTGTTCAATGTTTCTCGTTTCCTTCACAAGATTTAATAAATCTTCAGTGTATTTGTTAATCCTTGATTCATCTTTTGAAACTCCAGATCTGTTTTGCTAGAATTTTTTCATTGCATATGTCGTCTTCTGACTGCATACATGTTGGTCATTTCATTCTTATGATTGGGGTAGAATACATTTAAAACAGTTGGTGGACAGAATATGGCCCTCGGGACAAATCTATCTTCCTCTCCAATTTATATGTACCGACCAATCCGATTGTAAAGTTTTTATGCACTGTGTCCACCGCCACACCCTTAGACCCAGAAAGAACTACTTGTATCTTCAAGGATTTAAAATAAGTAGCAAACAAAAGCGTTTTGTCACATGAGAAAAACGCAATACGTTCTGTTAAAGAAAAGCGTTTAGACCCCATACCACATGAGAAAAGCTGAAACCAAATCCAAGCTGCATCAAACAAAAAAGTTGCCTATATCTGATTTAAAGACTACTAATTTACAATGATCGTTTCTTGGATTATGCCATCAGAAACTGCAAGATTGGGAGAAGTCGTAAGAGATGCCAGATAGTCGCTCACGGAACCTAACATGGAATCATATCTTCTTCTACGTTCAGCATCTGTGGTCATGCTATACCGTTAGGCCTGTCGTCAAGACGAAGTCCACTGTCTTCTCAAGGTCAGAGCGGCTGCCCCATAGCTTTTGCCTCAAGTCTGTATCCTCTGGCCAGGTCTGCTATCTCTGCTCTTTGTATGTTGGGCAGTCCTGAAGTACAGTGGCCTGTTCTAAGGCGAAATAATGTGGTCTGTTGATATCTTTGGAGGAGATGTATTGCATCATGTTCGTATTCCCCTTCCATTTGTTTCTTCCACTTTGCTGTGTATGTGTTGCTGATTATTGATTTTGCTTCGTCGTAACATAGTGGGTGTCTGTGTTGCTCTATTTCGCTTCCTGCCTTTGACAGAGCATCCGCTTTCTCATTTCCCATGATTCCACAGTGTGATGGTATCCACTGAAAGGCAATAGCTGTTGATTTTTTGATCTGTCTTGGCTCATGTCTGATGTTGAGCAGAAGGCTTTCGTTTCTGTTGCTCTGGATTGATTCCAGTAGGGATCTGCAATCTGTTAATATGGCTATCTTCTTTGGTCTTGGCAGTCCTGGTTCGGTGAAGGCTTTCAGTGCTTGATGGAGTGCAACTGCTTCTGCTATAAAATTAGAAGAGTTGGAAAAGCTTTTGATATTGTCTTCCCATCTTTGAGTATTATAAAAATTCCACCTCCTCCATTCCTTACTGCTCCTTCTGCCGATCCGTGTAGACATGTGTCCATTCCTTGGGATTGTATTTTATTTCTATCATCTCTAGTGTCAATTCTTTTAGTTGAGGTGGAGTTTGGGGAAATCATATAAATAAACATAACTTGTTCCCATTGTTATAAGAAAGACTTAGTTACAGATTTTTAGACTTCGCTCAATGTTGATAATTCGCTATTGATGATAATTCTAGTCAGTTCTGTCTCAATGCTGAAATTGCATTAAAACAGATACATAATATATTTGAAAAACCGCGTTTAGATATCGACATTTGTACACACATGATGTCTTCATAGATGCGAAGTCCCTTTTAGTCGGCTTAAATGTAATTCCCCTCTTCAATATGAGAGCTAAATTTCTATCACACGTTTGAGTTTTAACACATTTTTATCATCAATTGATATTTATTTTAGCAGAAAGTTTTAGAAATATATACATAGTTGCTGACTGAGTTGTTTTAGTCAGTGTTTAAGTAAACTTAATTCTTAATTTCCTTCTTTGTTTTGTTCCCGAATTCAAATGTCAATTCTTTAGAAACAAAAAACGAAACATATGCAAATTTTAATGAAATTTAAACAGATGTGAGATCGAGGTTTCCAATGAATGCAGAAGAAAACAATGAAACTTCAGATCGATTTTATCCAGCAAGCATTACAATCGCACAAAGTTAAAAATTACATTAAAATTCTGTGTGAAAGAAAACACTTTCTGCTCTCCCATGTATTCTGTATCGTACAAAAGATAGTTTCTCTCAGTCCACACCTCCACTATTTATTCTACCAAACAAAACTTTACTCCATTCATCATCAGCATGTGTAATGCATAATATCCCTAGCGATGAATTCCAACTGCCTATTGTGCATTCTGCTATATATATATATATATATATATATATATATATATATATATATATATATATATATATATATATATATATATATATATATATATATATACCATATATGCTAGATCAGTGGTACTTCACGTTGTTATGTTATGTTCCTCCAGGGCCATAGGCGGCGCATAGGGCAGAAACCGTAGCTTTCCATTTCTGTCTTTGTGTTGCCAGTTCTTTTAATTGTTGCGTGTTGTTTAGGTTCATTGACATTCCTTCTCTATTAATAGTTCTTCGTAGAGTTTCTCTAGGTCTTCCTCTTCTTTTTACTCCAGGTGGCACCCAATATAGTGACTGTTGGGGAATTCTTAGGTTGTTCATTCTGAGAACATGGCCGATGTAAGTCCAACGCTTTTGTTCACGTGATACTTCACGTGATGCCCACTTATTGCTAGCGGCTTACCATGTCTTACCAGATGGTCCGTGAAGACTGGAATAAAGTTAATTAACTTTTACAATAATGATATGAAAATTTATTGACGGATATGGAACAGAAAGTAGGACTAGAGGAGACGTACTGCACACATTTGTTATGTCACCCCAGGAATCACTAACAATAAAGCCAAAACAGTACACGAAGGGATGGGTGGTTAAATCCCCATCTCCACAAGTAATCATAACGCGATATTTAGTAATAGCAAACAAACTAAAAATCTACTTCTCTTCCCCAAATTGTCTTCCCAAAATAACGTCACCAAAACATCCCACAAAAACATGAAACTATTTTCGTTATCCGTACCCCCCTCCCCCCACCCTTTTCAGAAAATATCTACTATTCTGAATAGAGCTCTTGCATTCTTCCTGTTTTTTTATAGTGAGGGGGGGGGGGGTTCTCCAGAGTTGTACTCCATATTGAAAGACTAAAATGTTTAGATGCGAAAAAGCTTTGAGTAAATTCATTTACAAAATGACAAGAGATAAAGAGGGAAAACCTGTTCAACTCTCTCCGTCCGTCTTAAGAAAAGATATAATAATTCATAATACTAGGAAAAAAAGTCAAATGCATGGTGGAACCTGCCCTCCTCTCTTCCCCCACCCCGAAGTTTTTTCTAGAAAAATATGATAAAAATACGCCACTAAAACGAGGTGATTAGCTTCTATTTGTATATTTTCTTGAGTACAACACTCCCAGCAACCTCCCCCCCCCCACAACTCCCAATATCTTTAGCAATGTCGTATGTACGGTGCCGATATAAAAATGTAACTGTGAAGAGAAGGACATACATCAGAAGAAACCTCATCACATATGCATATCATCTACTAGGGACTTGCTGTTGTTTGGTTGTTAGTATTGTGGACCAGTGACAGAATTCCATTTAGCAATAGATATAAGAAAAAGAAATTTGTTCAAAATGCATTTTACAATAAGCACATACGTTGCACCGACGTTTCGGCCATAAAGTTTTTATCGAAGTGGAAACTATTATGTGAAAGTGGAATCTGCAATATGCTACACTGTATATTTGTAAGAATCACAGACATTCCGGTTTGTCCGGGACATTCCCGTGTTCGTGTACTCTAGAATGTCTAATAGCCATAGTTTTGCTCTCCTAATGATCAATAAATAGGACAACTTACAACAATCATCACAAATTGATTTCATTCTCGTTAGACAAAGACAAAAGAGACACATTACTGATGCAAGAGCTTTCCCAAATGTAGACATTAATACAGATCACAGACCTGTTATACTCACCCAGAAAATAGAACAAACAAGAACAACTCAAAGAAAAGAATCAAGACAATGGCAGGAAAAAGTTCTAAACTTGATAACACCGAAAAAAGTGATGAACTGTGCAAGGAAATAACTCAAATTTTTCATAGCCTACCAAAAGAAACTGATAAAATCCAAAAAGAATGGGACATTTTCAAAAATGCAATGCTAAAACAACTACAAAACATATGCGGCACAAGACATCCAAAGAAAACATCATGGTGGAGTGTAGAGATACAAAAAGTCATACAACAGAAAAAACAATGTTTCCAGAAATGGTTGAAATCCAAACATCGTGACGATTTCAACAATATCGACTTGCTAGAAAGAATGTCAAGATTGTAATCAAAGAAGCAAAAGTTAATTCATGGAACAAGTATGGAGAACATTTAACTGATATATGTAAAACAAACCCAAGAGAATTTTTCAAAAGTATTAAATCTATGCGAGTAAGAGAAGAGAGCTATAATCCCATAACAATCATCAATGATAAAAATGGCAAACCATTAGTGAAAATCATGAATAGGAAAGCAAGATGGAAAGAATACTTCCAGGAATTATACAACCCAACAATAACAACAGAATATAGACCCATCAACGCTCAAAAAGATATAGAAGCCACAGAACCAATTATACTAAATCAAGAAATAGAAGAAGCCTTAAAACATAGCCCAAGTAATAAATCACCAGGAGGGGACGGTATACCAAGCAAAGCAATAAAAGCGTGTAGAAATATGGTTAACCAGACTATTCACAATAGCCTGGTAAAAAAGAAAAGTGCCAGATGACTGGCAAAAATCAGTAATTGTACCACTATGGAAAAACAAAGGTAATAAGAGAGAGTGTGAATCATATAGAGGCATCTCCTTATAAGTCACACATGTAAAATCTACGCAAAAATAGTAGAACAAAGAATGCGATACATTGCAGAACCACAGTTGAGTCCCTCTCAGTTTGGCTTCAGAAGGGGAGCAAGCTGTACAGACGCACTTTTCACACTGAGACAACTGAGTGAAAAAGCAATCGAATACAATCAAGATTTAAACACAGTATTTGTAGACCAGGAGTAGATAGAAACATTCTATGGGAAACCTTAGAAATGTATAACGTCAGAGGACAACTGTTAGATAATATAAAAGCAATATATCAAAATTGCCAAAGCTCAGTAAGAACAACAGATGGAATGACTGAACCTTTTGAAACAAGATCTGGAGTAAGACAAGGATGCGTACTTTCACCCCTACTTTTCAACATATACATGGACAGAATAATAAAAGAAGCCCATATCAACAAAGAGGAAAACATTGCAAATAAACCTGATGAAGAACTGTTGTTAGCATGTCATAAGTATAACATGAAAATTAATGTACAAAAAAACAGAAGTTATGAAAATTAGCAAGTCTGCATCACCAATAAATATAACAATATATAACACCAAAGTGAAACAATCCAACGAATTTAAGTATCTAGGCAGCATTTTTTCCGAAGATGGAAGACTAGACAGAGAAATAGAAACAAGGTGCCAGAAAGCAAACACAGTGATTTACCAACTTTCCCCATTACTTCTTCATCCAAAGATCAAGATGGAAATTAAAAAAACAAATAATATCTACAATTTTTATACCAACACTGTGATACCAATGTCAAACATGGTCTTTAGCAGCTTAGGAGCAAAGAAAAATTGTCACATGTGAAATGAAGTGTCTGAGGAAAGCTGCAATGGTTACCAAACTAGATAAAAAAAGAAATTAAGAAATTAAGAAAAGAGTTGTTATAATATCATGTATCGAACATATTGAGAGACAGCAAGTAAAATGGTTCGGTCACCTTATGAGAATGAAGCCAAACCAAATACCAATAAGAGCATAAAATACAAGAATATCTGGGCGTAAAGCCAAAGGTAGACCAAGAAAACGGTGGATAGAAATCATTAAGATAACCTTGAACAAACATGGACTAAATGCAACGTCGGCGACACATCTGGCCTTGAAACGACAGCTTAAGATACCACCCCTACGCTTAACGGCAAGTGTGAATGTGATCAACAATCATTCACCTGGGGACAGACAATAGACAATGGACAATGATCAATATTTAAACTAGAATAAATCTGATTTTTAAAAGAAAAATATACTAATAAAAACCACTCCATAATAACAAGAACAGCTACACAATTGCTGTTAACCCAAACTTCAACCATCCCTTCACCAGGAAACTAGTTCTTTCACCAAAACTTCAACCATTCCTTATCCGGGAAACTAATTCTTTTAGTGCAGTGTTTCTCAAACATCGGTAGTGGTAGGTAGTTATTGAGTTTACCTCTCTTTTGGAGAGGTGTGCCTCTTTCAACCAGCTGACAACAAAATCTAATTAGGTTATATCAAGATTGTAAAATATAAAATATTTGAGGTAATGAAGACCCCAAGTTCATTCTCAAACATCTTCTTCGGCAGGTTATATAGACCAGCGTCCCTTTCGTATAGTAATCTAGGTCCACGCCCACCCCCCCTAACCAACACATTCCATGTGTGTATTCCTTATTCTCTATTATTACATACATAAAGTAAATAAATACTTTTTAAAAGGCGAAGACAATGTTTAAAAAAAACATTCTAAAGTAATAAAACGTTTCTTTGAACAGCATAAAACAGAGTGTTCTACAATGTATTTTCATCTTAATACAGTGTGTGAGCTCTCGTAATATCTCTCGGGCCGAGACTTGCCACGTATTTGAATACGCAAATCAGAGACAAGGCATGAATATTATCAATGGAATTTCATCAACTTGTTTTCCTTCATGTATATACAAAATACCAGATAGCTTCAATATTGTGTATGCATCTTGACTGGTTCGGCGTTCTCAAAAGTTTTGTGACAACTCATGAGTCCCAACTATGATCCGTCAACATACGATATATGTTATCGCTTCTGTTTAATAATGTCTGTGTAATTACTGTAACAGGGTTTCTGAAAGTGGTAAATATCGTTTTCTGGAGAAAGTTTCACGTCTACCATCATATGTGATTATGTGTCCGAGATATTGTTATTGATCTTCTTGTAGTATCTCTCAGTGGATTTTTGTGTTTAGCAACTGCTCTGTGATCTTATTGATTATCATGATTTTTTTCGGTTTTTTGGATGTTTATATCTAGTCCATATTCTTTACTTGATTTATCCACTTGATCTATTAGTCTTTGAAGTTCTTGTTCACTTTTTGCTCAAAGGACAATGTTATCTGTATATCACAGGTTGTTTATTATTTTCCAACTGATCTGGAGTCCTAGCATTCCTTCTATATGTTTAAAAAATATTCTCTGAGTAGATGTTAAATAGGCTGGGTGATAAAAATACATTGTTGTGTTACCCCTCTTTTTATTTCAGTGTATGGTGAGTAGCTGTTTTCACATCTTATTTGTCCAATATGATCACAATATATATTTGTAATAAGTCTGGCGTATTTCCCATCTATTCCTATTCCTTGAAGACATTCAATTAATTTTCCATGTTGGACTCTATCAAAGGCTTGCTGTAGTCTATGAAGTAAATATATATAATTTGTTGAACTTTTATGTATTTATCTATTAGACTTACGTAAAACACAGGTTTATATATCGTCTCAATGGGACACCATAGACTATATCTAACACTAGTGGGTAATGATGGGCAATGATGATCACATAAGAAATCATAAAAATTACAATACACAAATCATATTCACACAAATCATATTCAACGTTTCAACCAAAAGGTCTTTATCAAGACACAAACAAAACATTAAAAGACGACGAATAGAAAAATTATCACAACAATAAGTTGTGATAATTTTTCTATTCGTCGTCTTTTAATGTTTTGTTTGTGTCTTGATAAAGACCTTTTGGTTGAAACGTTGAATATGATTTGTGTGAATATGATTTGTGTATTGTAATTTTTATGATTTCTTATGTGATCATCATTGCCCATCATTACCCACTAGTGTTAGATATAGTCTATGGTGTCCCATTGAGACGATATATAAACCTGTGTTTTACGTAAGTCTAATTGTTGTTACGTTTCACGCAGTTACCTTGTATTGATTGTCATATTGTATTTATCTATAATTAGTCGGTTATTAAGTTTAGCATTTCTGGTTCATTAGTTTACCTAAAACCAAATTGTTCTTCTACGACCTCAATGTTTATTTTGATTTTAATTATATAATGTATTATCTTGTGTAGTATTTTGGTTATGTAGATCATCAAACTTATTGTTCTGTATTCTGAACAATCTACAGCCTTGGGCTTCTTAGGAAGTGGTATTTATACTGATAATTTTATATCTTCAGGTGTGCCATGTTTCATATGCCATTGCAAAGTTATGTGATAGTTTCCACACGAAATTCATCTCGGTTGTTTTATTATGTCCGCTATTATGTTATCTGCGCCTGCAGCATTTCCATATTTTATTGTTTATTGGTTTTCTAATTCTGATTTCAGTATTGCTGGTCCATCATTGTTCTGAATTGTAGGTTTTTGTGCAGTTGGTCATCAAACAGTTTTGTGACATAATCTGCCCATCTTTTAAGGAACAGACCGGTTTCAGATCGGGCAAAGGAACAAGAGATCGCATTCTTAACATGGGGCTTATTATAGAAAAGTGTATTAGGGAATTCTCAACTGACCTGCACATGTGCTTCATAGATTACTAAATAGCGTTTGACTGCATCCAACACCAGAAACTATGGCAGAAAATGGACAACATGGGTTTCCCAAGACATCTGATACATCTAATATAAGAGCTTTACCAAGATCAACAGGCTGCAGTGAAGCTAGAGGGTGATCTCTCAGAGTTGTTTGAGGTATAGAGTGGAGTTAGGCAGGGATGCACACTCTCTCATTCCTTCAACATCTGCGCAGAAAATATAATGAGGAATGTGAAAGAAGACATACACAACGCTGACTACCATGTTTTAAACATCGGTTGTTTGGAAATCCCTGAACTACGCTACGCAGACAACACTGTGTTTTTTTTCAAATGATATAAAAGGATTGGAACAACTAATCAAGAACACAACAAAATATAGCGAATCACAAAACTTATATTTAAGCGCGCAAAAAACAAAATTCATGTAAACAGTTATAACAACACAACAACCAAAAATAAGAATACACAAAACACTGATAGAGTATGTGTATAAATTCGAATACTTAGAAGTAAACATCAACGGTGCAGGAGACTGTATGACAGAGATAAGGAAGAGATTGGCAATGACATATTATAAAATAGCTCGTTTGAAAAACATATGGAAAATCAACAGAATAGAAACGAAACTGCTAATGTTACGAACTTTTATTTTTCCGGTTGCAAGATACGGTTGTGAAACATGAACCATAGGTAAAACAGCGACAAGGAAATCAACAGCTTTCAGATGAAATGCTACAGAAAGATACTTAGAATATCATGGAAGAACAAAAAGAGAAACTCAGATATTATAAAAACATTGACGATGCTAGATTGTTTGTTACTAAACACAATAACAAAAAGTAAACTACACCTATTTGGTCATATAACGAGACACAATTGTTTAGAAAGACAAATAATGCAGGGAAGAGCACCTTGGTGGAGGAGAAAAGGCAGACCAAGAAGACTATTTATTAACAACATTAAAAAATAACATAAATACGTCATTGGAAAATGCAAGCCGTATAGCCCAAGACAAGTGTTCAGGGAATTCTATGGAAAGACAACGTTCTGAAGAGAATACGTCACATGACAATACATTCATGTCTGCTACGTAATTACTACGAACCCCAGCGTATCAACTCACGGACTCTATGTCTCTTTGATACATTCATGTCTGCTACCGCATTACCATAAACTCCAGCGTATCCATGGCTGTAGATTCATATGCTGCCCCATAGATTAGAAGAAGCAATATATGCAGACCCGTAGATAAGGGGAGGATTTGGGGTGTTCACGCCCCCCCCCAATTAACAAATCTAACATGACATTTAGCACTAGGAATCTAACCAAAATGGGAATGTAAGCCAACATTTAGCCATTTTTCACATAAAGGTCTTCAAATGTCCCGTGATACATCGAAATTTACACACAAAAATGGACGAAGTACCTTTTATATTTTTAGGTAAAACCCCGTCCTTAAGGTAATCATATGTACGGCCATAAAAACATGTGATGCCTCCTATAACAGCACGTTATTATATGATACAATAATACTGCCAAAGATACTTTTCCATGGTGAGCTGTAGAAGGACACACGATCTCAAGGTGGCCAAAAGAAGCGCTACAAGGACTCGTTAAAGAACTCACTGAAAGCCTTTGAAATAGACCAAGATACATGGGAAGAACTTGCACAAAATAGATCTACATGGCGTTCTAAAATAAAAAAGAACGCATCATCTTGTGAAAAGAGGAGAAATGCAGTAGCTCAACCGCGGATAGCAGCTAGAAAGTCACGGATAGACCAAGATACGTTTTTTGTCATCATTCCATGTCCGAACTGTCCAAGGACATTTACAGCTCGAATAGGGCTCATTAGCCATCTAGGAACTCATAATCAAGGACATAACTAAAATTGAATTTTCAAAAGTGGATTTAACAAATGGTCATCATCACTTGTGATGGACGAACAATAAAAAAAAAAATTTAATTTTTTTAAGTGAAGGAAACAAACTGTTCCAAAATGATATATTGAAAACTAGTGTTATGCTCACAGGAGCGTATATATAATCTTCATTGTGAACTGAGACAGGAATAAAAGAAAATAGGATTCTCTTTAGGAGGGATACCAAAGACAGAATGGGCGGCTGTGTCGCTGTCAATAGCGAATAAGACAGTAGCATAAAGGATAAGCGTGCATGGCCGTGGTTAGCTTTGAACGTGATGACCATAGTATAAGTAAAGAAACAAGTTCTCTTGTATGACTATCTCACTGTACTAGCGATATGGTTATCCACTGTTCCGTTAATTAGTTAGTTAGTCGTCGGATTATCTTCACTACAAGCTGGACACGTCAATAGTTGCTCCGATCCCTCCCTGAGTGTATCCGCCATTACACTTCTGCTGACTGTGCTGGTCTTCTGCTGTAAACTACTCAGTGGAAGTGGTAAAAACACTAAACGTATTAAATACCAACGTCGATGTCGGATTTATTGGGTTATTGACGCAAATAAAACGGCGACACAACATATTTCAGTTATTTGAAATACGTTATGCTGGAAATCTTTTACGACCACTGTCTTCCTATAAGAGAGATCCGGTGAAAGTTGGATTTAAAAGACGCTAAAAAAAGGAACTATTTATTCAATAGACTTTTTCTAAAAACATATTTAGGTGTTTTTGAAGACATTTTGAAGTGTTACTCGAAAAGTATATGGTTGCTTTCTGTTAATGGCAGATATCGGTTTTGTTAACCGTCTTGCTTGTGTTGGCATTGACTATTTGGTTAAGTTGAATGCTATGTTATATTTACCAACAAGTGCTAGGGTTGGGGTTTGATACCTAAAGACTAATATGTATACTGCCAGGAGCTTCTGCATACTCATTCTAAGGTGTTTAATTCCTGCAGACCTTACGGCTATTGTATTACCAGAAAATCTAAGTCCAAGATATTCTGGTAATTGTATAAACAAACAAACAGTGAAAAGTAAAGAATACAGATGCAACAACTCATCACTTCTACTGCTCACACATTATACAATTCATCACTTCTACTGCTCACACATTATACAATTCATCACTTCTACTGCTCACACATTATACAACTCATCACTTCTACTGCTCACACATTATACAATTCATCACTTCTACTGCTCACACATTATACAATTCATCTCTTCAACTGCTCACACATTATACAATTCATCTCTTCAACTGCTCACACATTATACAATTCATCACTTCTACTGCTCACACATTATACAATTCATCTCTTCAACTGCTCACACATTATACAATTCATCACTTCTACTGCTCACACATTATACAATTCATCACTTCTACTGCTCACACATTATACAATTCATCACTTCTACTGTTCACACATTATACAACTCATCACTTCTACTGCTCATATATTATGCAATAACTCATCGATTCTCCTGCTCAGACATAAAAAAACGCATCACTTTCGCTACTAAAATATTATACAGCAACTCACCATTTCTACTGCTCCTCGAAACACGATGTACATCAAGTGGCTGAGTCAGAAACATCGTTTGAGATATAGGCGTAATTTGAAACGGCGAGATAAGACTGTGCTCGAATCTACCTTCCATTTTCTCTCCCTGTTCATTGAACATTATGTCCTTGTGTATATTGCCACTGCTAAACATGTAGTGTGAGTTCAATACGATTAGTAACTTTTACTGAGTCTCTTTTTTGTCTTCTGATGATTAACAATTTACAACCAATATATATATTGATACCTCCTTGCTAGATCGTTGAAAAACAAACACATTCTCAAAATTGTGAAATTTTCATGTATTCTTTACCAAATTATATATATATATATATATATATATATATATATATATATATATATATATATATATATATATATATATATATATATAGATATCTGTGAATATGTAAATATATGCAAGAGACAGAATTCAGTTATGAGCCAAGGTCGCAAGCTGATAGAAACATTTTACCTTACTTTTCTACCCACTAGTTTATCTAACTAATTATCACTTTTGTTAAAGTGACAAATGTGTTGTAGAAGTAGTGAGCTAATATTGTTGTAATAAAATTTGCCTTTTGGACTTCCCCATCCTTACGTGTCTTATTCTCTACACGTTACGTCATGTTCAGAATAAAAGCACATAAATTACCTGAACACTTTTGATCAATTGCAAAAATGTAATATTATTGCTAGTTTTGTAGGGCTCACCCTAATTTCATAAGAATGTGTAATCATTTATATATTTTCTCGCTCTCGACGTAGTTATTCGAACATTTTTCAGTTCTTTATGCTTTTCATTTTATTTCTACCCCCCACAGATGCTATTTTATTCCGAAATCTATTCCCATACACTGCGATCTGATACTTGTTTTTTCTCAGATGAATATCCATACTGATACTAATATCATGGGGTTGGTTTGCATGCACACTTGCAATAAATAAAACAGTTTTGCAGTGTTTTTCTCCAACATATATTTTGTAGCTGTAAACAAGACCGGTATAGTTTATTTGGTTCTCTAAAGCGATTTCTTTGAAAAGTGAGCAGATTCATAATTGCGTACAAACTACGAGTAGTCCCTATATAGCTTGCAGTTAAACTATAACACTGTTATTATTATTCATGTGATATTCGTAGATTTAAAATTTTTTGGTCGGAACTTGGTAGGTCCTTCTATTGATTGTAAGTATGTCATAATCACTATTTGTTAACACTTTATTTACATATTTCCGTTTATATTCGCATTCAACCTAAATTACCACAGCTTCTATATTTACAATGTGTTGAGTTAACATTGACAGTCTGATGATTTATCTCCAGGATATTCGCTCTCGAACGTAGTCTTGTTTATGGACTCTCTGAAGTCACGATTCTGGACCAGTTAATATGTTAGGCATTCTTAAATGTCTCTTTCCCATCGTCGTCGTGGGCGGTCCTTTACCCTATTACCAACAATCAAACCTTATATTACCAGGTATTCCCATGTTGCTATGTCTATATGGCAAAAACTGTTTTTAAAAAAAAACTTAGCTTTCTTCTAAAATAAATTATTGCAACTTGGTTTGTTCCTCAAAGTATCCTTTCTGAATAAATAGGCACAATATACCTATAGGTTTCCAGAGCTCCAGAGAAGGCATACTATGGCTCCTAAACTATATAATCACAAGGAAAACCTAGGATAATAAATGCCACTCTCTATATTTGTGTTATATTCTTGACATGTCATTATTAGCTTTTAGCAGACAAACCTCTGATTTCTTCTTCTGAATCGTTAATCGTGATAACCTTCACCTGTAGTTCAGGAGAGACCTATGGGTGCAGACGAGACTTCAGGAGAGGTAGATGTCGTTATATGTCATGAGGGTGTTTCCTGATGACGTTCCCAATCCACGAACACTATAAATTACAGTCACATTGTCTATAGCTGCAGAAAACTGTTACGCTAGTGATTCAAAACATACGCCACGCTATATAGATGCAGGTAATTAATTAAATGTAACTGAATTATCGATCAACGTCATAGCACACTCCTTTTCCCACATGTGTTCAGCTACCTAGCAAGTGGTTGACCAGAAACAGCCTGATTAGTGTAGCTTTCAGCACTTCCTCATTTGTGATAGTTAATTTCCTCAAACTTCACAGAGCATGAGCCTGGATGCTTATTTCCTGACATTGGGTACGCCGTTATAGTTATTAGTTTTGGCAATAAGGGTACTCGAAACCCGAGTCACCTGGTCGGAAGACGGATAACTTATACTTTTAATGCCGCGTCTTCCTGCTCTCAACACTCTGTGAACTAAACTGATAAAGTTTACCAACCTTCTAAACTAATCCTAACCTGCTAAAGTTTACCAACCTTCACAACAAATACTAACCCACTAAAGTTTACCAACTATCACAACTAATCATAACTCACTAAAATTTACCAACCCACACAACTGATCATAGCCCACTTAAATGTATCAACCCCCACAACTAATCATAACCCACTAATATTTACCGACCCCCACAACTAATTATAATCCAATAAAGTTTATCAAAATCTACAACTAATCATAAACCAATAAAAAATTACCAAACTCCACAGCTAAGCAAATACGATCCAATGATAACAGTTAAAACAGATATAATTGGGCACCTAAAGTTTTAAACCAGTTTCTAGGTATATTTGACATGCTGATTCCAATAATGGCACCAGTAATTTCCATATCAGCTGTATGTTATTTTTGATACAGACATATATTTGTATATAAATATTGTTTATTTCGATTATCTAGAAATATGAAAAAGTGTCCTCTACTACTATGCATCTGTATGTCTGCATCTAACAAAAATAAACTAGACTAGATAAGGAAACAACACTTGAAGCGTTGAGAGTTAACAACACTTAAGGTAGATTTCAAAAGATAGAAATGGGTGTCAGGTAAGGTTGTGTAATGTCACCGGACCTTTTCTCCCTGTATACAGAATACATTATGCGAAATATAGAAGATATGTCCGGAATAAAAGTGGGAGGATACAATATAAATAACTTGAGATATGCTGATGACACAGTACTGATCGCAGGAAGTGAACAAGAACTGCAAGCCCTATTAGATAAAGTAGTGAAGGAAAGTGAAAACAAAGGCCTCAGTTTAAACAAGAAGAAAACAGAAATAATGTTTGTATCAAAAAGACACACACCACCAAGATGCAACATAATAATTAGTAACACAAAATTGGCATAAGTTGAAAAAGTGAAATATCTTGGCACCCTGTTAACATCAGAAGGTAGATGCTCAAGTGAGATAAAGAGCCGAACTGCACAAGCCAAATCAGCATTCCAAAAAATGAGAACCATTTTTTGCAATGGAAGTCTATCAATGCAGACCCGAATTCGGGTGCTGAGATGTTATATCGAACCAATTCTTTTTTATGGATGTGAAGCATGGACTATAAACAAGAAAATCCAAAGTGAATTGGAGGCTACAGAAATGTGGTTTCTGAGAAGAATGATGAAAATACCATGGACAGCCAAGAAAACTAATGTAGAGGTTCTCATTGATGCTGGCGTAAAAAGATCAATCATATCAAACATTAGAGGCAGACAGTCAAGGTTTCTAGGGCATGTGCTGAGAAGAACACAGCTTGAACACTTAATATCCACTGGAAAGATCAAAGGGAGAAGAGATAGGGGTCGACAAAGAGAAAAGTTGCTGGATGGGCTTGTATCGTGGCACGGTAGAAGCTCACCAACCGAGCTTATTGACAACACAAGAGACAGAGAGTCATAGAGAAACATGATCGCCTACGTCAGTCGGCATGGCACTTGATTGATTGAGATAAGGAAAAAACTGATACAATTTTTGGAAAGAGCATTTCAAATATATCCAGAGACAAATCTAATATTTGAAGCATCTAAAAATGTGTTCCGCAGTGTAGTTAATTTAACTTAAATCATATAGATTTAGAGTGCATTGTAATTATATATATACACATATGCACCTGAAACGAGTGATATTGTTTTTTGAACAGAGAATATTTAAAATATCAAAATATTAGAACTTAATACTAAAGTAACTAATATGATAAATTAGATCATCTGTGAACGCTTGTCACAACACAAGTGCCAACATTATAAGCCTATTTCTCATATCTTATCCAAAACAAAACACACAACAAAATGGAAATTAATTAGGAGAAATGCTTTAAAATAAGAAATATGGACTTCGAAATCACTAACACTTGAGCATTGAAAATGCCTTATGAGTTTACATAACAATACTATTAACAACGAAGCGACTAGTATTATTAATTATACATTGTTACAAAATGTTGAAGTTAGTTTATTAGACTAAATAAGTAATGCGAAAATTACAAATATATTTATTTACAAAGAACAAATTGTGGTGTGCTAATGTTGATTTATTGCGAAACAAAAGTTACTTTTACTGTTAAACTGTGTACCTAGCGCCGAAATGATAAACAGTTGTCACGTGCAGGCCGTGATTAACACAACTAAGCGCACGTGCGAATTGACTAGTGACGCCGTTGACAAGAGTTGAGTCTCTGCTGTGGTCAAACTTGTGCCGTCTCAGTTTATATCAATGATTGGATTGGAGAGGGGATGTGTCACCAAGACATCAGCGGTCGCCGCTCGTAACAGCTGAGACTTCAAGTGTTGTTCATAGTTGACTTTCATAGGTTTCTGAATTCTGTTGTGGGACGGACCAAGTTGAGTGCAAGGGGCGTGGCCATTGCGGCGTTGACGGTGACGATTTAAATCATGTGTGGGAATACTCGTTTATGTTGACTATTAGGTCTATCGAGTTTTGAAAACCTGTTTTTTTTCTTTTTAAATACAAATTAAAGCAAAATGATCATCTGAATATTTATGTAAAAAACCTTCCTAAAAATGTGAATAATTTATATTAATATTTTGAATATACATTTATATATACTATATTTTAAAAATATATGCTATATATACATAGTACGTATATATGTATGTAACATACTTCCTCTGAGTAGAAGGATCCTTCAATAGGCTCCTTTTAATCGAAACGTCGTATGTCCCTGTATCTCGTTGTTACGTTGTTTTATGTTTTATTTTCGTAGCACATCTACTTATTTGTGTATATCTTCAATAGACATTGCAGTAAGCAAAATTTGAAGTCTTCTGGGTATGAAAGAAAGCTCTGAGAAACCTCCCCATTGCACATAAGAAGCAAGAACTACTTGTTCGTAATTCCTGGTGTTAGAACACAAACATGCTATATATATATATATATAAAGCAATAAACACCGTTGTCAGTTGGGACTTCTGGGAATAACATAAAGTTATGCAGAAAGCTTCTTGTTGTATACACGGATTCAAGAGGTATATTGATCGTAATTCATGTGATCGAAATAGACAATATCACATAAATCATCATCGTGATCTTCACAGTGACCTAGCGATCATGTCAAGTGGATCCACCCCTAGATATATACATAAATCACCATCATCAATTACTCTATCGACATCGAAAGTTGACTGCAAATGACCTCCATCATCATTTATCTCGTGCGTTGAAGGTACATTCCTACAAAGTATATCCTGTCGGATGTGAGAATGGAAATATAAGCGGTGACGGTAGTTCTCACTTGGCTGGCGACGCAATCACCAACAGACTCAGTGATTATATCGGACTCTCAAAGTATGCTGCGCAAGATAGAACAGTGTATGATCAGAACTGTATGCTCTGAATGCACTCTTCTCAACAATGCGCAGAACATTACATGGATTTACTGTCCAGGTAATTCTGGGGTCGGGGGAAACGAAAGGGTCGATGTGTTGGTTGGTAACATTTTGGTGAACGGCACCGAGATAAGAAGAGATAGGATTGAAGTGATTAGAACAGTCATGGATACCCTACGAGAAGACGAGGAGAAAGACCAACGTGACAATGTACATATTCAGGGAATGGTAGAAATGGAAGGGAATAGAGGCGATGGGAGAAAGTGCTCCCTCTCCGGAAAGATCAGAAGAACTCGCAATCATAAACTGACTGGTACACTGATCTTATATAGGCCTACTTTCAAATGGCTGACGGAACGGCAAGCAGAGCATATATGGGAATGCCCCCAGTGCTATGACGTTTGTTCTTAATCAAGAATCAAGACTGCATCCCTTATGATGTTTCCTTCTCGCTTGGATCGCTGCCGACCTGACATTGTTTCCCCTCAACTCTACCTTCAAGTAAAGTCATAACAAGGTGTAGGTCTTGTAAATATTTTGTTTGTTCTCAAACTCCTGCAGATATGGAATACGTTATGCCATGGTTTATTCCTGTGCTGCAATATCTGCGTCATTCGCCCTGAAACACCCCACTACTGCATGACTTCTTGGTGGTCACTCTGACCATATATGGAATGGGACGGCCAACTTCACACCACAACCTTCTTAGTCTCCTCCTATTTCATGCATGAAAGGTAAACAGTGTTGCTGTTCTTTTTCCTCTTTCGGTCCATAGCAACACAGGGGAGGGATTATTTGCTTAATTTGATTATCTTTAATAGTGCTTTCTTTACACGCAGTTGCTATTATAACCTCTCTATTATATCTCTTTACACGCAGTCCTATCAAAACCGCTGTGGTGTCATCTCTTTCCACGCAGGAAAAAGATTCTTTAATATATCAACGTCTCAAAAGTATCCATTCTAGAACGTAGCTGTTTGTTCATAATGCATGTTTCTGATTCATACATGAATTTGTAGGAAGTGTAACATTTTACTCGATTTTTTCTCAATTTTAGGTTGTAGTTTGTTTGTATTTCTTCATGTCATTGAAAGTATTTTGTAGCACTTCACATTTTTCCTTTTAACCACGGTTTCATCTGCCGTCACAAAAAAAACAACTATGTACTGGTTGCAGCATCTCTATCTATTGTCATCATTTATTGTGATTTCCACTTGTATCATTAAGCGTCGTTGGGGGGGGGGGGGGTTTGGATTTGTTTGTCTTTTGTTATTAGAGCTGCATTGACCATGGTAAGCTCATGTCTATTTAATGTTTCTTTGTTTGTCTCTGCTAATCTAGTTCTTGGTCTTCCTCGAGCCTTGTAACCCGGTCTTCCGCTGACGTATGCACGAAGGGTTGCTGAGATTCCATTCTCATGACATGACAACACCATCTAGTTTGCTGCCTTTCTATGCGTATTTTATGTATGGCATTTGCTTCTCTTAATTTTATCTGATAATCATTATTTTTTTTTAAATGTTAATATTCAATGTTGTAGGTACGTATTCAGTAAGATGGGAATGGTTTGGTTTTTTTTTAAAAGAGATAATTCGTGTATATTCGTGTGTAATTTCCTCATCTTCTGGAGAAAAATTGATGATTTTTTTGGGGTGAAAAATCGTAGATGGGGGAGAGACATGTTGGCTAAATTTTCTAGTATTACAAATCATGTTCTGATTTAATAAAGGAGGAAAAGGGTTTGAATACTCTTTCCATGCAGGTCTCCGTATTCTTCAATATATCAACGTCTCAAAAGTATCCATCCTGGAACGTCATTCCTTATCTATGAACTTTAATGTTTCCTGCTTAATTTTGATAAGTTCTAAAATCGTTTAAGTTACGTAGAACATCATATATATATTTTTGTACGGTAAATAATAGATAGATTTTCATGTTATTGAGAAGCAATTTTTGACCGAAATGAAACGATATAAGCTGTCGTGGTTAGAACATGTAACGCCGTTCTCATACAACTTTGCAAGAGATTATTGCAGGGCCGCAAGAGAGGAGTGCAATCAATTATTTTACATTTATATTTCAAGGAATTGTCCAGATAATATTTTGATATACACGTCCGAATGACTGAGGGAAAATGTAAAGTGTTTCATGCGCTTTCTTCAGTGTGGCACCTCTACAGCTATGACGGGTGTATGAGTATTATTATTATTATTATTATTATTATTATTATTATTATTATTATTATTATTATTATTGATTTATTGACAAAATAAAACTGAGTAAATTAATTTTCTAATTTTCTTAAAATTTAATAATATACTTATTTCGAAGCACCTGACTTACATGTTAATACGTCGGTCATATTTGAGACTGATGTAGAGATTCAATTAATCAAGTGCCATGCCAAGTGGCGTAGGTCATCATGTTTTTACACAACTCTCTTATCTCTTGTGTTGTTAATAAGTTCAGTTCCTGATAATCTCTCGTTCCACAATGACAATTCCGCAGTATCTCTCTTTTTTTTCCTATGTCTCTTCTCCTCTTGATCTTAACGGTGGTTCATCACCATCAGGTGCCATGTCGGCTGGCATAAACTATCATGGCTCTCCACAACTCTCTTCCTCCAGTATTATGTATCAAGATCGTTGTTGTTTCCCTGCCATGCCAGGTTGTCAAACTGTATAATATTTTCTCACGTTGCCGACCTCTATCCCTGTTGCTTTCAATCTTGCCTGTTGTGACTATGTTCTCCAAACTTGCCTGTCTCATGAAGTGGCCAAAAGATTGTGTTTTCTTATATTATTGATTAAGATTCGTGTCGCATTTGACTATTTCAACACCTCTACATTAGTTTTCTTGGCAGTCAAAAATATTCTCAGCATTCTTCTATAGAACCACTCTATTTACTCTAATTTGACACTTTCCAGTTTGTGTATTGTCCAAGACTCACAGCCATATGTTAGTATAGAAGTTATATAGCACTGCAGAACTCTCTTTCTCACCTCTAATGACAAGGCTATTTTCCTTTTTTTTACAATATATTTTTCATTTTTCTGAATGTTGGTTTTGCCTGCCCTGTTCTGCTTCTTATTTCTGTTGAAATTCTTCGACAGAAGAATTAGACAGTAATCGTTGTAGACAGTAATCGTTGTACCTAAATATTTGAATTGGTGGACCTGTTTTAATACTATGTCATTTACTTTGATCTTTCAAGGTGTGGTATTTTGTTTCTTCGAAGTAACCATTACTTATGTTTTCTTTATATTTAGGAAGAGGACTTTCTTTTTTACTTTCTGTGACTACTACATTAATTACATCTTGAAGGTCTTCCTCACTTTTTGCAATCAGAACAGTGTCATCCGCATATCTCAAATTATTTATGTTATGTCCTCCCACTGATATTCCTAGGATATCAACTATTGTACGTATTATGTTTTCACTGAATGAAGAGAACATGTCAGGTGAAAGTACACATCCCTGTATAACTCCTTGTTTTATTTGTTGAAAAGGGTCAAATTGATTTCCTACTCTTATTGCTGCTGTTTGTTGCCATTACATGTTATTGATGATTCTTAAATCCTTAACGGTGGTTGCTAAATGAAACAGTGTTGCTCTTCTCTTCATACGCCCTAAAAATCTTGACAGTCTGCTTTAAATTTGTGCTGTTATTTGTCGTTTTACTCCAGCATCTCTGAAGACTTCTACATTAGTAGTTTTGGCTTTTGACTCGCACTGATGTCTTGTGTTTACAATATATGCTTCACATTCATACAAAAGAATGTGTTCTATAGAATATTATAGAACTTGCATATTCATTGAAACTACTAACAAACTGAAGTACGCGATACGGACAAACTTGTGCCCAAAGCATCAATAGACAAAGAGTTGACAATGGATGAGGGCTACGTATTGAAATTGCTTCATGGGATCGTGCTTAACATAGATACTGCTATTAGTATCGATGACACATTTAGACAGAGATTAGAAGATCTCGGTATTCAATATTTGATAGCAATAGAAATGGACTCGTGCAGGAGCCATGGAAGAGATTATTCAACTAGCGAACCACAGGCCCCACAAGCTTGCATACCTTTCGGGAATTGATAGTTACAGGAGACTAAGCAGTTGTTTGTCCGGAGCGCCATGATGCTGATTTATAACCATATTTATTCGCTGATAAAAATCATCCTTTTTTATCTGGTTTTTCTCTTTACAAATTTAAAACGAAAATTAGAAGTACGAGTGATGGCTTCCACAATGGAAAAGCGGTATTTTTAATCTACACAAGTCTCTGTTGCGCCGAGAAATATAGTGCGTGCGTGACGGCCAAGGTGAAGGGTTCAAACCTCCAGCAGACAGGTGTGCACCCGGACTGTTCAGAAAGGACTATTGAGCGTATTTATTTTGCTTATAAAATCGCTACAGCAAACAAAATGTTGCGATGATGGTTACGTCCTAAATAGGATTAGCACTGTAGGCAGCGTGGCGCTTCGTTTAGAGGATCGGCGTAAATATGAGGAAACCGGAGTTCAATGAAGACAATCCTCTACGCCTTGTAAAAGCGCTTGAAAAAGAAAACAATAGTAATAATCTGCTACAAACCAGGTCGAACGATCACCGATTATAGTAAACAACAAAACAAAGCAAAAAAAATAAAATTGAAAGTTGTGGTCATTTGTCATATCAATTCAAACAGTTGGTTTTCTTTTGATGACCACCAAAAAATGTGTTTCAATTTAAAAGTTGAAAAAAGCAATTATTGGTAGGTGGCTATTTACAAATTTAAGCAAAACGTTTGAAAGCGTGTGCCTCCCAACGTTTTGGAACGGATACCATTACAATAGACACACCCACTTGTTTTGGCGGGATCGCCACCCAGTCTTTTGATGTAAGACTACTTTCGGCAGAATCTCAATCGTTGATTGGTCGCATGTTCTGTCAGTTGCTTTGCCAGTCGATAAATGTCAATAAGACAATTTATTCATCATTGCGTACGGCAGGTAACCGTTGAAATTGAGTACATGTTTTAATCAAGTCTATGGTAGGGGAAAGGGAAAACAAGAGAAATTAAATTAAATAACAAAGACAAAGTCAGTAGATTTAGTTTAGTTAACAAAGTCAATATTCGTAGTCTAGTTAACAAATTTAGTAGTCGCAGTCTAAGTTAACTAAAAAGTAAAAGTGTTCAAAAACGACATGGTTGACACAGCTATTGAAAGAAATAGTACATACGCGAATAAACCATTTACAATAAAACGATAGCTACCATGGATATTAGTTGGGGGGGGGGGGGTTATGTTGAAATAGAAAGGTGTAGCTATCGAGATACCACAGTAGACATGCACAAATTAATTAGGAAGCACCTGTAGAAGGTGTTGTACGGTACTAATAGTTTGAGAGAAAACTCATCAGAAGAAGAGGATGACGTTCACCACAAGGCAGCGGCAAATGACGCGTGTAAATTCTGAAGTCACCATCATCATATGAAGTCTCCGCAACGAAAGGTTGACTGCAATGGACCTCCATCTTCTGTCTCTAGTATGCTGGTGCACTCTGCTAGACTGTATCCTGTCCATCTCGTGATTTTTCCCTCTCACTTGTATCTCTGCATACCTCTTGTTCGCTTCCCCACATCTTTACCCTCAAGTAAGGTCTTCAACAAGTTGTCATTTCTTTTATTATGTCTAAAATATTGTATGTGTTTGATATTTATTTCCTGTAATAATTCTTTTTCATAGGAAGCACTGTGAGCCTCTTTTTTCGTGTTCTTCTTTCCATGACTTTCTCCCTATTCTTCTATATACCCACATCTCAAAGGCTGCATTTGACTTCTAGCTTTTTTGGTTAATTATACATGTTTCTGAGCCATACATTAATGTAGAATATATGTAGCATTTTATCTTTAGTTTATGATTTGTTTAGATGTTAATATTGTCCTCATGTCATTGATAGTACTTGTAACAATTCTCCTTCTTCTTCTTCAGCGTACATTCTCAAGCTCCTGCTGAATTTCTCTCGTAAGGACTATGGTCTTACTATATTTCCAGCAGGATGTAGTCCAGAGAATGGAAATGCGTTGTTTCGCCATTTTTTGCGCCAATGGTCCGACACATCCGTCTTCGGCGGAGTAGCAATTCAAATTGTTCGTTTAACTTCTGTTTCACTCCTAACATTATTTGTATGTATCCGAGATATTAGTAATGGTCTACTTGTTGTAGTATCGCATCCATATATTTGTACGTTTTGCAGTTGTTCCTCTGACATTTTTTTCTGAGTATCATATCTTTGCATGTTTTGAGTTTATATCTAGTCTATATTCTTTATTTGATTTTTCAGCTGAATCTATTAGTCTTTGTAGTTCCTGTTCAATTTCTGTTAAGAGTACAGTGGCATCTGCATATGATAGATTGTTTATTATTTTCTCACTGGTGCTGAGCTCTAATATTCCTACTATATGTGTAAAGATGTTCTCTGTGTGGATGTTAATGTGTAGTTGTAGCTGGGTGATAAAATACATCCTTGTCTTACCCCTATTTTTCTTTCTATGTATTTTGAGTAGCTGTTTTCACACCTTATTGGTGGTGATTTGTTCCGAATATATACTCCTAATCAGTCTGATGTTTTTTTAACCTATGACTATTACTTGACATTTAATGTTTTTGTTCGTGTACTTTGTCGAAGTCTACGCTGTAAAGTACGTGAAACCTATGTATATAACTCGTATTTTACTGCCTTCCATATATTTATGGACTAGTAGTTGGATACTACATATAGCTTATCTGGTTCCCTTACTTTAAAATTCTGAAGTAATGAGAGAAGATACTCATTATACCATAATAAATGGTAAATATGTTCTTGTGTATGCTTGATGAAAAATGAAGTGCTCAATTATTTATAACTGTCGTGGCGAATTGTGTAATCAGTCATCAAACATGGTATGTTTTATTCGCAATAAAATGTGTTCTGTGAAAGTAATGGTTTTACTTAGCCGTACTGTCGCAACAAGACAAAAAATATTTAAAAATTAACAATGCAGGGGGAGGGGGAAGGGGGGGGGGCACGTTGTAAATTTTCAAATTTTGTGGTTAATTTTATTTGTGCTCCATGTAGTGTTAATTATAATGTTCTTTTTATCTGAAGGGGAGGGGGTGGAGTTTGAGACCCCTCAACCTACTACAATCATGCCTCCCGTGCGTAACAATATTTTCGACGCGCCTGATTAAATTATTTAATTGGTTCCACGTGTCACATTCAACTCGATCTGGACAGGAAAAGGAACTCAACTTCACGTGTTGTAATTGAAGTTAATAAGATTAATCTGAGCTTGGAATGAACGTCCCATTCTTAAAAAAAACTGACTTCAGTTTAATCCTTGTGACCGTTTGAGATTATTTTTGTGTGTGGTAAAGTTATAAATATAAGCATGAAATATTTCATAATAGTTGAGTTTTCAGTAATTAAAAAAAATACACACAGGTGTGAGTTGTTTACCAGGTGTTCTGCAGTAAGATGTCAAGAGAAACACTCAGAGGACGGAAATGAACCCGGGGATCCTTACTGACAATTTAACTGTGTCCTCGTTTAGAAGTGATGCAGAATATTGACTACAGACATAGTCAGTTGGAGTTGGGGTAGAACGAGACAGGCGCAATGTGAGATCGGACAGTGTTATCAGTTGCATGGGAGAAAGACTATACGCGAAACTTCAGGTAACTACGGGGGGACTTCAATCAAATCATTTGATTGTTTACTTGTCATATTTTATTGAATCTCATTGATGATCCTTCTAAGGTTTCATTATTGGAACAAATTATGAGATAAATGCACGCATCGTCGTATCTCCCTCGGGATAGACTCAGTCTAAGCAGTAGTAAGCGATTTTTTTTTCTTTTTCATTAGCGGTAGCACCACCTAGCTACGCGAGTCCAATTCATAAAGTCCACCTGTTTCCTCCCTTTCATAATGTATGTGATACATTTCATAGTATTAAAATAATGTCGTGTACTCAAATAATACTGTAACAATGAGATACTTGGTCTGTCTCACTACATCAAGACCAAGCTTCATGCCCTCCTTTTATTCAATTGACAATGGGTTGAGGGTAGAATATTTAGTTAGCAAACGATACTGAAGTTTCAAATTGTACATAATTCTGACAGTTATGTTCAGTACAGTGACTAATACATATAACGCTAGAAGCGATTACAAACATACGATGCTTCACAGCGTAAGCAGACACTACTGGGTCCCGCTTTTCCGTTACGCTAGCCTCATGCTCCACGTAATCTAGTCTTTCAAGTTACCTGACACACAACTCAAGCACAACACAATTATGAGTCCTTTTTTTATCTTATAATTAGTTAATTACAAATATTATTACCGTTATGTATGCTGCGGAGTTAATTATTGCTCTATGTTGAAACAATAAATATGTTTTGTTAATGGGACAAGATTAGTTTTGTATTAAGAAAAATTGAGAGAATATCGTTGTGTGGAAAAATTTAGACAATGGCCTATCGTTGTGTGGTTCACTTGAGATATTGTATGTTCTATCACAGAAAACATTTTATTTCTATACACATTTATCAACACAATATCTCATATGTATGATGTTTTTTTTCTAGAAGACGATCATTTTTGGTGTTCATAGTTTGCGTCAAAAATTGTTGGCTAATTTTTGACCACCTTCACCACTACACCATTGTCAACAAGTGTCTGGAATTTAGGGACACCCCTTGATGAATTATGTCTAAAAATGTTTAATCTGCCCTTAATAAATAGGAAATTCAAATTATACTATTGGCTATTGTGTGTCCCCATGTTGATCTTATTCACACTTGCCGTTAAGCGTAGGGTGGGGGCTTAAGCAGTATTTCCATAGCAAAATATGTCGCCGTGGTTGCATTTAGTCCATGTTCGTTCTAGGCTATCTTGGTGATTTCTATCTACCGTTTTCTTGGTCTACCGTATACTTTTTACCGGGATATTGTTTTTATGTACATTTATTGATTTTTGGTTTAGATTCATTCTCATAAGGTTACCAAACCATTTTACTTGCTGTCTTTCAATATGTTCTTCTTCTTCTTTCTGTCCTCATGTACCTTTCGGTGTTGAGGGGAGAGTGAGTGTACGGTCTTTTGCCCTTCTATTTGCCTCCTCTGCTGTTATATTTCCGAGTGTCTCTAATACACTATCTATCCACCTTTTACGAGGGCGTCCAATAGGTCTCCTGTTTTCGTATCGCTTGTTAATTGTTTTTTGGATAATACTTTGCTCTTTCTGTCTGGTTATGTGGCCGTACCATTTAACTTGTTGTTTCTGTATGTATTCTATTGTTGGTTTGATCCCTAATCAATATGTTCAATATATGATATTATACGAACTATTTTCCTAATTTCTTCATTTCTTATTGTATCTAGTTTATGAACCGTTGAAGCTTTTCTCATACATTTCATTTCACATGTAATGATTTTCCTCTGCTGCGAGGCTGTTAAAGACCATGTTTGACATTGGTAGCAGTGTGTTGGTATAAAAATTGTAGATATTATCTGTTATTTTAATTTCCATCTTGATCTTTGGATAAAGAATTAATGGGGAAAGTTGGTTTAAATTATTCATTACACTAAAATAATAACATTTTATAGCAAAATGTACACATAAAAGAATTCTTGAAGTATAACTAATACAAATGAACACTTGAAATAATGACTGAAGTATAACAAATACAAATTAACACATGAAATAGTTCTTGAAGTATAACAAATACAAATGAACACATGGAATAATGACTGAAGAATAACTAATACAAATTAACATATGAAATTAAAGCATAACAAAGATAAATAAACACATAAAATAGTACTTGAAGTATAAAAATGTACTATAAGGAAACATAGAAGATCGATGTTACGGTGAATACAACCCAGGGTCGTCGATATGTTCCCTTAAAAAGGGTGGGGGTGGGGTTATCTAAAAGGTTTTCGTGTGTCAGATATTTTGATGAAAAATTTGATTACCTTTCTGCGAAAGATCGCTAAGCGGGGGGGGGGGGCGTATGGTTATTACCCATCATTTATCCAAGTTCCGAATACTAAATTTCGATTTGCTAAGTGTGTGTGTGTGGGTGGGGGATTTAAACACAGCAACCTCTCTTATTTACTGGCCTGATACATCCCCTTTCCCCATACCTAACAGATTTAAATTGTACTATATATCAGATGAAAATATATTGTGTAATATGACCTTGTCTTTAGAGGTGAGGAGGAGAGTTCTGCAGAGCTATATAACTCCTATATTAACATATGGCTGTGTCTTGGACAATAGGCAAACAGGAAAGTGGGAAATTAGAGGCAATAGAGATGAGGTTATACAAAAGAATGCTGAGAATATCATGGACCGCCAGGAAAAAATGAGCTTCATTTTTTTGCCACGTTATGAGACCGTAGTCTGGAGAATGTTGTCACAACAGGCAAGATTGAAGGCAACAGAGACAGAGGCGACAACGTGAGAAAAATATTAGACCTTTTAACAACCTGGCACGTCAGGGAAACAACAACGATCTTGATACATAATACTGGAGATACAGAGCTGTGGAGAGCCATCATTGCCTACGCAGACGATATAGTACCTATTTGATGAATGAATATACCAGTTATCAATGTGGGCCAGAGTTAGTTAGGCCCATTTCAGCAAGAAGGGCATCACGCTAAGGGCATCTTAGTAAGTCGTCAGACAGACAGAAAGAGATTGACGGTGAGAAATACCACAACGATACGTTGCATAACCAGTCCATAATGGCTCCTGTGATAATATTATCACACGCCCGCCGCAGGCAAAAATAGATTGAACAGATTACTTCAGACGCGCGAATGTAAAAAGACGGACTGGCTAGAAAATAAGCAATGTTCTTCGGACCCTGTTGTGAGAACAAGCAACAAGGTGGACATCCAGACGAAAAGGCATCCAGACTGAGCAGGTATGTCTCACAATACTTAAACTTCATTCCCATTTGTTATATAATATATTCATTCACAGTCGCAGAAGCTATTTCCTGATGAATTCAATTAATTGATCAAATCATATTAGGACAGCCTGGAATCCCTTTTCTATTAAAACGTACAGGGAGAAAATGGTTGAAAAGTCCGTCTAGCAACAGATGGAAAAACGAACTTTTAATGACCTGAAGGTCACTCACAAACACCCGGTCCCACAATCGGCATGATCTCAAATTTTGAGCTATCTTCTCATTGACGGCTGTCTTCAAGGGATCTATAACACCGTCTGTTTCTTGCCTATCATGTTGTATTTTGCCAATTTGATCTCTCGTTTACTCTTGCACTATATTATCTCATTAGTTCCTTTACGATTTTCCACATGATATCAATTCTCGTGTATACTCGATATATTTAACTGTTCTATTTTCTTTAAACGTTTTCATAAATTTTGTTTTCCTCCATAAATTTCCGAGAATTTCCACATGTTTCTTTCTGTTTGATGCGACACGCTCCCAATTGTTATGTAAATATTCATCTCAAATCCCGTCCATATAAATGCATCTCTGTTAATCCTCAGATCTCACAGAAACACACAGAGGGAAGCGTGGACAGCAATTGTAGTTTTCTTTTAATTAGATTACACTGTAGATTGACAAAAAGTGTCTCTTTATGAAGGGGATTATATCTGTATCTCACTAGCATCTCGCCAGGCTCAAGTTACCACAAAAGTCACAGCTGAATTGAAAGGAATCCAATTTCGTCCTCTACTCTTAAGCATGTATAGTCTGTACTGGTTTCAGTTCGACCTCTGGTTATACTTTCGTGAGGCACATCCTGACAGAGCAAAATTACAGGAAATGCAACACATGCACAGGACAAAAGAACAATCAAGTAAACATGCTGACCTTTCAGTTATGTGTTCTAACGATTCGTCGCTTAAAAACATATGACTTTCAACACATGATGTTTGTGCTCAATGCGCATATATCGCAGCAAAGAAGACCATGTAACAAATATACAACTCATTCTGGTCTCTGGACTACATCCTGCTAATCTGCGGGAGCTTGAGAGCTAATGCAGAAGAAGAGACAGAAGATGTTTCCGAGCACTTTGGTCTTTACTCTTGGTAGCCGTTCCACTTTCAAGAAATGGGTGAGGAAGCAGTTCTGCAAATGTTAAGACGTGACGTAATGACATCACTTGCCGACAGCGGACAAAATGTCTATATATCTTCTATTGTCTTTTCTGTGCTTTTGCTGTGAGACATCGCAGGATTGAATGACAATCGGTTTCGGGTTATTACACGTTTGGTCACTTGATATGTACTAATACTGTGCCATGTCAGAATGTTGGTAACTCCTTCAATCGATATTCTTCTTAGTCTTCCTCTGTATCTTGCGGTTTCTATTTTCATGTTGTATGCTCTTGCCGGTTGCCAATAAGGATTCACTCTCATTAGGTGACCGAACCATTTTAATATCTGTTTTTCAATATATTTGACCACTGGTACAGTGTTCCAAGAGTTCTTGTAATCTTAGTTCTCACATGATCCCTTCTTGTTCTGTTTGCTGCTTTTCTTAGATATCCCATTTCACACGTAGTGAGCTTTCTCTCTTGTGTCTTTAGTTAGTGTCCATGTCTGACATTGAAAACATAATGTGGGATGAATGTTGAATTTATAATTTGGCTTTTGGTTTCCAAAGGTCACCGAATGATATACTCCAATTACTTGGTCTCTTATGCCTTTCAATGGTGTAAAAATATCTTTATGCTAAAGTGAAGATTTGTGAGGGCGCTTCAGTTGAAAACATTAAATGTTGTATTTCTGATGAATAGCGCCCGTATGGCAACCATCTCCTGGACTTCTAGCTCAACGTGCACAGAATATGACCACTGGGCGTATCGTAAGAGGCGACTAAGGAAAGTTTGGTGATGTGTTGACAATCAGTCAATTGTGAAAATGTCATTGCATGTCGTGCCTTAATGTTTTACTTTTGTCTTTAGTCAAATAGCCCCACATAGGATGAAGAAAATTATAGTTATCATTACTGAGCGATGATGACAGCCCAAAAATTGAAATATTTTTATGAGATTATGTCACAGGAGGGACACGTTATTTTGTATGGTAATGGAGAGGTAGAGCGACATGAAGAGGCAATGATTGACTTTGACCTTCTTTATAACAACGGACAAGAGCCAACATGAATGACTAGACAGAAGACAGTGACAGTACTATTTACCTTTCGTTGATACAGTTTACATCGGCCTCTGGAAGTAAATCGCAGGTACATAGATATCATAGAAGTTATCATTTCCCAATCGTGATCCCGATGGAGATAATCTAGACAAGAGAACGAAGAAGTAGATGTACTTACTTCTGCAGTGAAAAGACAGGTATGGACTTTAGTAAGATTAGGCAAGACAAACATCACAAGTCGAGCAGTAGACTGAACTAATGGAAACAGTAACCATGGTGGAATATTGAGGTTCAGCGTGCATGGTTGAGTAAAAGGAAGGCTGTGTCTTTGTGACAGAAAGCAGAAAAGATTAGAAACACACCACCAGAGATGATTCTGAGTTTGAGGCAAGACCGTGACGAAAAATAAACAGGTGTTCAAATCCATTGCAAACGAAGCAAAAGCTTGAAGATAGGAGAAATTATCTGAAAGATTTGCAAGATAACATGAATTATGTGAAAGAACTGCAAGACAGAAATCACTGACGATGTTCTGGCATACGCATAAACCGTGAAAATCCCTAGGATCAACTCAACTAAGACGATACATTTGACATTGGAACCCCAATTGAGACAGAAGATCTACGTTTAATCTACGTTTAACGACACGTGTGGACACAACAAACCATCATTATCCTGGAAAAAAGACAATATACAGTCCAGTGCATTAAAACCACATCCTTCTCCAGTAAGATCTTTTATCTAGAACTGTCACGTGGCCGGACGGTGGCCCTTGATTAACTTTCGATTGGTCACTATTTATATACTTTGAGTCGATTTGACTATTTTTTAGCACGCGATTCCAACGACGTGTTTAGTGACCAACTGAAAGCCCAACAGTTATCAAATAAATAAGGAGTATGGTCCCAATCAATTTTGTTGGAAAGCCTTTACTGGAGACTGTTGTGATTCAACCCGATAACAAACATCCGGAAATTAAAAAAATTAAATAAATAAATATACCAAACTATGACTGCTTATGTAATATATGTAGTAACATAGTGTTGCGAGGCTGGACATTAACAACAGTACTTGATAATAAATTAAATTCATTTGAGAATGAATGTCTTAGAAACTTAAATATTGACTAGGAAAAGCTCAATCTAATAAGAGTTTCAAACCAAACGTTTCTACAAATGTAGGAAGAAAAATATGGACTTATATAAGACATGTACTTTGAATTAAAACAGGCTGTCACTACAACCACTTAAATAGAAATGACGATAAAAAAGGACCAAGAGAAATGCTCCGCAGAATAACCATTATAGAGAGTATGACTACGTGTCTCTAACAATATGCAAGAACCACACAAAGTAGAGTAACTATTGGTCTCAACAACATTCAAAAACCACACACAGTAGCACAACTCAAATTAGATAGCATCGGTTTTCATCGGTTTAGATGCATCATCTTTCTTCTATATAAATAAATGGACTACTCCGTAACTATATCTCTTTCATGTTCTATGTAGTTTTCTCGAGTAGATCACGTACAATAACGAATTGCAGCATGTGATAAAAGGTGACTAAGGAGGTTTTCTTTAGGGTGAAGTTGACTATCCTATCCAGTATCTGGTGAAATTGACTGAGAAGCCACGATGAAGTCTGATGGGACATGCTTTAAAGCACAGATATCGCAGCTAAGCTGCAAACTATAATGCACATTATTTATTTTTCCAGACTACATCCTGTTAATTTTCAGGAGCTTAAGAGCGACCGCTAAGTAAGAAAATTTTATCCAAACCTGTAAATAAGGAGGGATTTGCGGTGTTCAAGCAACGACTCTCCCCATTTAGGAAATTAGAACATGAATGTTAAGACTAAAATTTTAGCGAAAAAGTTGATAAATTCCCTCCATCCAAGTGGCTATTTGTCGCCAAAGAAAAACACATAAACTTTCTTAAGATAAAAGAATGGAATATTACAAGGAAAATATGTGACTGACCGCTTTTTTAAGTAACCCACTACTGAAGGAGTATCTACAACCCTGATCAATGATTATGTGCATAGATAGGAAATAGAAATTTCGTCGCTGGCAGTTGCTAGAAATTGGAACAAATAAACGATAACATGATGTACGATTGAATATTATGTGTCTTAATGTCCGATATTCTGTGTCTTAATGTCAAATATTCTGTGTCTTAATGTCCGATATTCTGTGTCTTAATGTCCGATATTCTGTGTCTTAATGTCCGATATTCTGTGTCTTAATGTCAAATATTCTGTGTCTTAATGTAAGATATTCTGTGTCTTAATGTAAGATATTCTGTGTCTTAATGTCAAATATTCTGTGTCTTAATGTAAGATATTCTGTGTCTTAATGTAAGATATTCTGTTTCTTAATGTAAGATATTCTGTCTTTATTTCAGATATTCTGTGTCTTTATTTCAGATATGTCCTAATATCCGATATTCTGTGTCTTAATTTCAGATATTTCAAACAAAAACAAAAAACCCAAAATTGTCATATTGAATTTACCTACACATATAAATTAATTGATGTGGAATTTGATAACTTAATGTTAGTATTTCTCTCTCAGTGGTGTAAGCAATTGTGAAAATGTTGCTATTTCCTTTAATTTTATTAGTAATTCTTCACTTTTCCAAAGTAATTTTAATTTTTCATTCATTTTGTATTCTTTCTAAGCTCAGTCAGAATTGCCTGTTAGCTCTCACTTGCGGCCTTTACGCCGTCTGCTGACATTAAAATTCCCGGCATCGTATAGGCATAGAGTAATCTCAGAACCCATAAAACGATACTTGAACAAGTATGCTCGCTACACTCACGCCAACAAAGGCATATGCATGTATTTTTACATTAAACGATACTGAATAGCTGCCGCAGTGCATCGGATTCAGCCTTTCCGAACTATACCGACAATTCAAGGACATAACATCGCCATTTTTTAGATTAACCTCTATTGAATAGAACCAGCAGAGCATCAAATATTCATGGGTAACCACATTTCTGTGACCTGTTTCAGGACATAAAATTTGATAAAGAATAAATACAATTAGTATTATTTTTCACCAAAAGTCCTGCTTGATAAGATGCACATATTTGGTAGTATTAATATGCAGAATGCACAGTAGCGTTGTAAAGGTACACAGGTTCAAAGTAGGGCGAAGAAACAAAACCCAAATAAAGAATGGGGTGTTTGGGTCACGTGGGTTATTCCGCGATACAAAGTTATAAAAACAGTTGTTAAAAAGGGTTTACGGTGAAGCGTGATAAAAACATGAGAAGGAGCGACAGAGAAGCGAGATCAAGTCCTTCTTCTTAGCCACGAGAGATAGCTGACAGATTACATGGTCGAGCATGTGAACAAGTCAACTTGGAACGTGTGAAACTTCGCACGTGCCGCTGTTATTGTTTCCTTCAGAAGCGCGTTGAGTGCAATGAATGCATCTCAAATGTCTCTTAGTTGGGTGGGCTCAATGGCTACAACAAACTGTTTTTTTTTCCTGGCGGTTTATGTCCCGTTTGTGAAAGAAAGCTGAACACTTCAGCTCAATTTCTGGTCACTTCTTTTGTGCCTTTGTCAGCTGATTTGTACGAATCTGGAAACAGGAAACAAATCTGAGTGTGATCATGATATTTTACAACCAGTGGGATATCATTTAGCAGGTATTTGTTCATCCCATGTGTTAGTTCCTACTCACATGTTATTCCCTGCTCAAACGTTACTCCACACCTACATATTATCCCCTACTAATATGTTATTTCATAGACACATGTTATTCCCTTCCCACATATTATACCATACCTACTTGTTATTCCCTACCCACATGTTGTACCCTACCGATATACTATATACTACCTACAACAGTTAATTGCTACCCACGTGCCATCCCTGCCCACAAGTTATACCTTACCCAAATGTTTACTCCCTACTCATATGTTATACCGTACCAAAATGTTAAACCTTACCACAGTCGTAGATACGTTCTCGACAAAAAAGGGGAGGAGGTTGCCTTTAAAAAAAAACCACGCACACAATGGTTTCTCGTGCGTATTCGTATGTCAAATCGTATTCGTATGTCAAATCGTATTCGTATATCAAATCGTATCGTATGTCAAATCGTATTCGTATGTCAGATCGTATTCGTATATCAAATCGTATTCGTATGTCAGATCTTTTTCATTAAAAGTTTGATAACCTTTTTTTAAATGAAAAATCACTAAAGAGAGGTGGTGGGTGGAGGTTTGGCTATTGTCCTACGTTTTGACCAAGTTCCTAGTATTAAGTCATGCTCGCTTTGCTAAAAGGGATTTAAATGCCCCACCACATACACCTTATCTACGGACCGGAACTTTACGCACATGTCTCCTCGTGACAGACGATTACTATAACGATGTCCATCAAAAGGTAACAACTCTATCAATTGATGAAAGTTAATCAACTGTGACATTCATTTCACTCATTCATTTATTTTCATTTAGCACTGAAGTTAGCGCATAGGGCAGAGGTCAGATCTCTCCAATTCTGTGTGTTCAAAGCTATTCTGTGCAGTTTTTGAATAGTATGAATATTTTGTGTTTTAATTTCTCTAAGTATTGTTCTTCTGAGTGTTTATTTTGATATACCCCTCGCTCTTCTGCCTGTTGGTATCCATGCAAAAGATTGGTGGTATATTCTGTTATTGTCTGAACGTAAGGCATTTCCGATGTAGGACAAACGGCGTATTTACATATCATCTGTGATGTAGTTGTGATGTGTCCCTTCTCTGATTTTTTCGTTCGATTTGAATTCCATCCAATGGGTGTTAATTATCCTGCGACGGCAATTGTTTTCGAAACTGAAAAGTTTATTTTCTGAAGATAAAGAACTCTTTCAGCTCTCACATACATATGGCAACACCGGAATAACGCCGGAATAAGCGCATTTTCGTGAATGTGCTGATCGACTTTGACCTCAAGATATTAGACAGTTTATTAAAGTGACATTGCTCCTAGATAATAACTTCGGAATCCGTTATTAATTTTAGTTGGCTAATTAAGCTATACACATTCTAGAATCAGAATATATTATCACTATCCAGCAATGACTTGAAACTCCAACTATTTACAGCCAACTAAAGATCTTCCTATAAAGATCACAAAAAATTATCCAAAAACAATGTTGAAATAGAATGTTTTGGGCAAAAGACACACGCTAGCAGCCAAGCTGTAAAATATGTCCCATCCGATTTTTATTCAAACACTATATCAGGAACTATATAAGAAAGATAGTGACATCTAAGATCAAATGCTTGAGGAAAGCTGCAGGGGTCACCAGGCTTGATAGATTACGAAATGAAGACATCAGGGAAGAATAGACATAACACCTTGCACATAATACATAGAAGGGCAGCAGATCAAATGATTTGGCCACATTTGAGAATGCATCACGACAAGTTACCAATAAAGGCATATAACCAAATGAAATCAGGGTACAAAGCCAGAGGAAGATCACGAAAAAAGATGGATAGAAAACGTCAGGTACATCTTGAAAAAACGCAGTAATAGCACAGCTGAGACGACACATCTGGCCCTGGAACACAAGCTCGAGCTCCAATCACCTATACGCTTAATGGCAAGAGTGAATAACAAGCCGCATGGAGAAAGACAATAGACAAGAGACTATAACCTCAGACCAAACAAGATTTTGAGATCCTACCCAGAAGAAAAAGAAGATATACTCGTCAATAACGATGAGTCTCTTTTTGTTTTAAATCATTAAAAGACACAATTATCCAATAATTGCAACATGTGTAAGTTAAAACAATAAATAGCTGTAGTCAGAGATAGAAAAGAAGAGCAAAGGCAAGGATATTGAGGTGGAATAACAACAATAAGTGATTTCGCACCCCGGGGGATTATTGCCCCCAGCACCCGTCTTTAATTAATCCTGAGCTAACGCCGAAACAGATTCTATTACCTATAGAGCTCATCTCATGTTTCATTTCTATAGATGTTTTACAGTAAATTGCTCTCTTTGTGCGACACCTGAAATTATAAATGGCAAATAGTAACCGCTTCACCTGTGTCATTACTTGCTGTCGTTGTCATAATAGAAAACGACAATTAAGGTAATATAATAGCTACCAACATCCATGGCATCAACTGCAAAATGAGATGTAGAAATATATCACAGATACATTATGAGATTGGTATTGAGGTTTGGTAACATTTGTAGTCACAAGATCGGTAGTCGCCTGGAGGCAATATTTGTAGTCGTTCTGGTCCGTAGTCGCCGTGAGGTACTTTTTAAAAGTCTAATACTTAGTTTGTGCCAGAGGTTACATTAAATAGTTGTCCGCTGATGTGACCTGCCAATAACGAGAAATTGCAAAATTATTATCCTTGTTCTTAGTAAAAATTGGTTTAAAACATTTAAAAAAAATAAAATTTAGCATTTTCAGAAAAATAAACGCCAGTAAAATGACACACTATTCCAGTGGTTCTCAACTATTTTAAACCCATAGCCACAGATTGTGACACATTTTCTTCCCTGACTCCCTTAATGCCTAAACAATGTTATTGAATATCTTTAATAGTCACGACGGTTCTTTTAATTTTAACACTATAGTTATTATTGTTTATCGTTAAATATAGTCACCTTCCTGTGGTCCTCTGGGCGGGTCAGTATTACCTAATTTAAAAAAAAATCCGTGGCCTCTCTGCAAGTCTCCTTTAGGAGGGCCATTTAACCCGAATCGTGTATCCGCTGTATTAATCGAGCCGTTATTTTTTAAATGTTCTTTCAGCTTGTTTACCTGCATGTCTATCTCCGTAGATGTTTTCCATGAACGCATGCAAGTATCGATACCAGTTCATGCTTATAGGCTAACCATCAAAAAGGAATAATATAAATGACAGTGTTAGTAGCTTACAGAGATTAATAAGTAACACAGAATACAGTAAAAATCATTTTAATTTACATATAATCACAAGAATATTACATAGTACAACAGTTCAGTAAGTGAAAATAGTTACACTAACTATTTAAAGTAACAGAATCTAGATACGTAAAATAAATTGAAGTGATAAAATGAAAATAAAACAAGTTAAAATATGTTTTTTTATCATCATCCTCAGGTGTCATGCCGGGTGGCGTAGGCGGTCATGGCTCTCCACAGCTCTCTATCCACAGTATTATGTATCAGTATTATGTTTTTTATAGGTACAAATAAAATAAATTGTCACAATAAAAATACAGTAAAGTGACATAACACATTTAACATAAACTGATGTGGTCAAATGAAAACAATACCAGTATAACAAATTGTTCCAAAACATGTACAGTAAGTTGTTAAATGTAAAGTAAACTGAAGTGGCTCTATGAAAAAAATACATCTAAAATAAATGATCATAATAAAGCAAAAATAAATTGTCGCAACACAAGCAAAGTATATTACCACAATACAAACAATATAAGTTGTGACAGTACAAGTAAAATAAATTGTCACAAGACAGTCATCACTCGCTACTTCGCGGTTCATTTTTTCGCGGCCTCAGTACATCGCGGATTTCTAAAAAGATATTTACATTATGTACACTTTACTTACATCTACATATGTTACACACGCACGTATCATATTTATATTATTTATACATTATTTTATGTATGTCATTTATACTATTAATATTTTATTTACATGTTTGAAACTATTCTTTAATGTTATAATGATAACATATGCACTTATATGGTTTCATATACACTTATTGATATTATACATACACAACAAATGTACGTGTATTAAAAATTAGAGGATGACACTACTTCGCGGTTTTTCACTTATCGCGGCCGATTCTGGTCAGTATTAACCGCGATAACTGAGGGATGACTGGATAAGTAAAACAAATTATTACCACGCATGTACAATACATTATCACAATACCCACACAAAAATTTGTCACAATACATGTAAAATAAACTGTCACAAGTAAAACAAATTATCACAATACAAGTAAAACACATTGTCACAATACAAGAAATATAAGTTGTCACAGTGCAAATAAAATAAATTGCAACAATACAAGTAAAATTAACAATGTACATCATACAAGTAAAATAAAATTTTACAATACAAGTAAAATAAATTATAATTACAATACAAGTAAATTAATTTTTTTACAATATAAGTAAAATATATTGTCACAATACAAATAAAATAAGTTGTCGAAGTACATGTAAAATTAATTACCACATTACAAGTAAAATAATTTTTTACAATACAAGTAAAATAAAATGCCACAATACAAGTCAAATAAATTGTCACAATACACGTAAAGTAAGTTGTCGCAATACAAGTAAAATAATGTATCACATTGGAAGTAAAACTAGTAATATAAGTTATTAGCCACAGTAGTGGTCATCTGGTGTCTCTCATCAATTGTACAGTTCTTTGGACTCATTGAAGGAATGAGTCTTTGGCTGTTAACGCAAAACATACAGTAATGAAAATCACACGAGAAATCAAAAGCGTCAGAATAGAAGAATGATTCCCACTGAGTCCAAATTACTAAAATTGAAGAGAGACACTGCTCAGGGCACTAGGTTCCTCATATGGTAATCCATAATTGATAGTTAAAATGGAAACACTCTGAGATCTTAAACAGAACCTATGTAAAAGTTGGGAAACCTGTTTTGAGCTGTCGTTCGGATTGAATATTTTGGTGTGATAAGATGAAAAAACGATTTTTAATTAAAAGTCCTTCTTCGCTCCAAGTTCAAGTCTTTTCTGAGCTATTGTGTCAATGTATATAGTATTTTTAGATCAGTCGTGTGGGTCAGAAAATTTGACTTGGCAGACGGGATAAACTCGCGAGTCACATTGTGCTCTTTTCTGATCTAGATCGACTGGGCCAAACGAAATATGAACCAGAATTTTAGGGGATGTACAAGTGGCGAATGTGATGTTAACATCATCATCATCAGTTATGACGCTGATCAGCAAATAATACATCCCCTCCCCTACGCCCATTATTCCTCCACGGAGAGGTACAGGAACATACATAATACAGTAATACATGTACATGTACTAAAGCTGAAGTAAGTTAATGAAGTTTAGGGACTAAAAGTGAGGTTAACAAAAGGGTATGATGTCAAATAGTAAATGTAAAGTAAGGTGTCAGGTAGTAAATGTAAAGTAAGATGTCAAATAGTAAATGTAAAGTAAGATGTCAGGTAGTAAGATGTCAGATGGTGAATGTAAATTAAAATATGTCAGATAGTTATGTAAGGTAAGATATATGAGGTAGTGAATGTGAAGTAATATATGTGATGTAGTACTTGTAAAGTAAGTGTACTTGAGAGGAGAATAACCGTAACAATAATACCAGAAATTTACACTAAGACAATTGTATTCTTTGAGAAGTAGGAACGATGACCAATGACGTTTTGGGATTATTATGTGACTCTAAATGTGTAATCCAAGATTTTATTTGAGAAAACTAAAAGAGGAATACAATAGCAAATATTGTTTCTATGACCAGTATTTTATACTTATTTGTTGTCTAGGAACGACATGGCTAATTCAGGTGTAGCAATCTTGTGCATTGTTCTTGGCAATAGCATAACTTAGTGTATATGTACTGTGTTTTGTGGCGTGTATTTATTTACTTGTTCTATGATGACGATACAATTCGTTGATAACACTGTCCAATGCTTCATTAGAACAATAAGATAACACTGTCTAATGCTTCATTAGAACAATAAGATAACACTGTGTACATCCCTATTGATCGTTCGGTACATCTTGATGAGCGAGATAAAACAGAGAATTTAAGTATATGCTCCTGTATTGCCGGGTCCCGACAGGCAGGTGAGAAATAACACTGGCATCTGTCATGCATGTTATTCGAGATGACTAAAGCGGATTGTGGGTGTGGTTGGCTATGTAATTGTGAGGTATTAATTGTGAGGTACTAATTGAGTGAGTAAATATTAATTGAAATGTGTCAGGTTGTAAATGAGAGGTAGTAAATGTGAGTTAGTAAATATAAAGTGAAATGTGTGAGGATATAAATGTGAGTTAGTAAATGTGAATTATCAAACATAAAATAAGATAAGATGTGAGGTAATTCCACGCAGAAGAATATATCAGACAAAATGGCGCAGCTATCGCAGACATATTATAAGATGCAATGTAATACCCTTAATTATTCGAATTATGTCTTCCTAACTGGTTGAGTTTCGAACGAACCCAGAAGAAGATACACAAATCAAACAAGAAAATGTATTTTTGGAATCGGTTACTTGAGAAATGTGTATGACTACCAATCACAGCAAGAAACAACGGTTTCACGGCGAAACAGTGCTGAAAAGTGTAGATCTCATATACGGTAGAGAAAAAAAATGCTGAGGCTCCAATGTGCGGGATTACTACCACCTGTTCAAAAAATAAACACTTTATAGCCCATGTGATATTACAGCCATAAATAAGATCAAAGGCAGTGAAATAGCCAATACCTTCAACATCTTATAATCAAAGCTGAGTTTGGAGCCAATGCCAGACCACGATTAATGCTGATTTGTTATTGAAACTAATCAAGCGTTGCTATTTGATCGGATAGGAATTTCCTAAAAGAAAGTAATTTGTTGAGATTTCATGAGAAAATCCGAAGTGGGTATTTATTAATCTAGGTTTTACTGATGACATGAATACATCTTTTCTGTTTTCCTAGTTGTCGCGGCAGCATATTGATTCTAGTTATAACAATAGTAATAGGAAGATACAATTGTAGGGTGTGGTGAGCTATTGCAAACTCACGAGAGTTGCTGTGATCTAGGGAGTTGTGTGAGAGGCAGGACACCTTGCTTACACGGGGGATGTCAGTAGGGCATGCACGGTATCGACTTGATGAGGAGACAGGTAAACCAAGCTTTACATGCGAGATCCTTGACTATATTACTGCTGTCTCATCGTACTATCATGAATACAACTGGCCGGATGTAGTTTCCACGATAGAACAATCTCGAACCAGTGATTTGAACTTAACACGACCTCAAGGTTGAGGTGAGCAGTTTAGTTTGAACACGTGCGTGCTTTTCACTGGTCCTCATTATGAGTTGTATGAGGCGCGTAGCTCACATTTGGACCAAGCGTTTTCTTTTGTTTTCAGTGAACGATAAACCCCAAACAGACACGTCCGCAGCTTCAAGGAATGAGTTACAACGCGACAAATACTGTGGATTAATTTCAATAACGTTTTCACACAAATAAATGATATAATATGTACATATCACACAAGGCATAAACTTGTAGTCTTATAACATGCTTGTGATCAATAAACGAAACATTTAATAATTATGGTTTGTTACATTCATGGATTAGGGATGGTTAACTGCGTGTGGGATTGGAAACTATAATTAGGAGTGTACAATTTTCTTTAAAAGTAAAAATGATATGCAAGAGATGGTTATGTAGGTAGAGTGAGAGAGAAAGAGAGGTAGAGAGAGAGGTAGAGAGAGATGTAGAGAGAAAGAGACAGAGATTAAGGTTTGAGAGAAGTTATAATGAATGAAGATTGTCTGAACAGTCGACATGATATACATATGATCAGACAGATACAGAGAGAGAGAGAGAGAGAGAGAGAGACGTGTTTACTCTAACTGTGAGAGACCAGAGGGTGAGGATCAGAAAGAAAGAAAGTGGTCAGAAATTTAGAGACAGATTGTCAAAGAGAAAAGGTCCAAAAAGAAATAAAGGGGTATGGGAGTGTGGTGATCAGAGACAGAGAGAGGGAGAGATGGGGGTGTCAGATTAACGTTTCAGAGAGAAAGAGAGAGAGATGGTCTAAGGGAGAGAGTCACATACATGGGCCATAGAAAAAGAGAGTGGGTAAGAGAGTGCCCCCGTCTATGGGGACCAATGTTCCACTCTTAACTGGTTTAGTGTAATGCAGGATATGTTTCGCTGTCTGTTCTGCCTGCCCACAAGGACATAGAGGCGATGGAACCAGTATTAGTCTATTGAAGTGGCTGTTTAGCCTGTTGTGTCCTGTCCTCATGCGGAAGATGATAACATGCTCATCTCTGTCAAGATAACTATAATTGTTTTGTGTGGTCTACTGTCCTAACAGCTGATGAGGGTTAACAGTTTCTGGTAGGTGATTTCTCGGTCCTTTTTGCTCCTGTGTTGTTCCATCTTTTGCAAGCATATCTGCTTTTCATGTCCTGGTAAGCAACAGTGGGATGGTATCTACTGTAGTACTACACTTCTTTAGATGATCACTTCTCGTATGACGTTCTTCAAGTCTGACAGTTTATCACTGGTAAGGGTTTGTAGGACAGACATTGTATCATTACGAAACAATATATGTTAACATTAGCTTATTGTGTTTTTAGTTACTTCTGCGGCAAATATTTAGGTCATGTCTACAGAAGAGTAGTTAGAGCAGAAGATTCAAGTTGGTGAACATGTGAATTCAAGTTATTTTTTTTTGGATATTATATGTAAACTCCAGATCCTCCATTCCTCACTGTTCTGGTTGCTGATCTATAGGTATAAACTTGTATCCACGTTTCTCTGGGGTACATATCTTCTATCATGTTGCATACTATTGTTTTTCTTTGGAGAGTTCAGTTTTCTCATATTTTAGTTGTTGTTTATGATGGTCCTAATAGCGAGATTTTGATTTTGCTCCCACGGAACTGGGAAAGTGTTAGTGTTATTTCATTTGTTATTTTTGCAGTTCTTCTTTATGTTTTCTGTTTATTTGTTTTAGATTTGTGACTAAAACTGTTTCTCTTACGTTTTCCACTGGCTACGTCATCGAGTGTGGTCTTCATTGGGTGTGCTGGCATACTATTGTACTTTTCTGCATGGATCATGATCTTAGTGCCCTGCCTATATGGTGCGTGGTGTGATGCCTGTATTTTTTCCATTTCATTTAAGGGAGATATCTTCGTGACACCTGGGATATCGCAAAGCGCTTGATTTTGTGTCTTGTATAGAGCTTGTAGATGGAAATTGGCTGCTGAAGTTTATGATTCGTATTCTAGTACTTGTCTAATTGCACCTGTATATACTTTCTCTAAGGTTGCCGCATAACACCTCCCCACCCCCCCCCCCCCCAGCTTGTTCCTGCCATTTTCCTCATGATGGCAGGGTTTTTTTCTTCCTTTGCCTCTAATTTGTACATATGAGATCTGCATGTCACTCGTATTTAGTGTGGTACCCAAGTACCCCTGTTCCTCTTATATTTGGATACTTACATTTCCATGTTTCATCTCTCCTGCTGTGCTCTTATTTGAAGGCGTGAAGAGTATTGTTGAGGACTTTTCATCATTGATATTTACTGCCCATTTCTCTGGCCATGTAATGTTATCTGCTGCCTGTTGTATTTTCTTGCTGGCGATCTTTATATATTCTTCTACACACCACCACGTCATTAGTCAACATGCCAGCTTTAACGGCATAAGAAGTAATATATCATTAGTTGCTATTTACGTCGAAAATATCAAACGCATTGAACGTGGAAGACTTTTATAATGAGGGAGGACATTTATGTGTTCTAAAATGAGCTGTGGCTCAAAATAAATAGTGTGAAAATATTTAGTATAGGTTGTTGTTTGTTTGGGAACCCCTGGAATTGGGAGCGATTAGCTCTTTCTTTCTATATGTAGTAGGGTGGTTTTTCTGAGCTTTCTTTCATACCCAGGAGACTTCAGCTTTCGGCTTAGTACAATGCCCATTGAAGGAGCCTTCTACTCTGAGGTGGTCTATAATTATACAGATGACATGCTACAAAGCTTCTATAAGAGAGCCTCAATATAATGGCATGTCATCTAATGAGGTTTTCTGTTGCATGGGTGGTTTGTTTAGTGTGCCATTGGTAAGACCCACAGATGCAACCTTATGCGTAAATGGCTATTTTCATGGGGAAATGAAATCCTTGTCTTACCCCTCTCTTTTATGTAATAAGGAGTAGGTGTTTTTGCGCCCTATTGGTGCAGTATATTCCCAATTATATATTTCTAATCATCCTGATGCCTTTCCCATATATGCCTTCTTTATATTTATATATCAATAGACGGATACTAAGTATTGCTTCGCTGGTTCCTTTGTTATTCCAAAAAACCAAATTTTTCTTCAGCGAATTCAGTGTCTACCATGTTATCTTTCCCAACTACAGACTAAAATACGGATATATCAATAATGCACATTTGTCATCAACGGCTGAGACGTTAGAGCGTTTGTCTCACACGAGTGAAGTCTAAGTTCGATCCCGATAAGGACTTTTTTCTGTCGGAGGGTAAATTATAAAACTCACCCTGTAAATGAAGTGGCGACAGCAAGAGCACCCGGCCTTTATCATACAGCTACACAATCCCTCCCTGCAGCTTCTTAACGGGAAACATGCAGTATTTGACAGTCATCAACGGCACAAAGAAGTGAGCTTCCTTTCATTATGAGCACACATGATTCCCCCGAATCTCATACTTCTGTGATTTTCAGATAAGAAAATGTGGAATTAAAGCAACAGTCAGTGTAATAATTGGTTGTGATTATTTGACAAAGAAAATATTTTCCCGAGTATTTTAATGCCTTATGAATTCCTTAAAATTCATTCATACAGAATACGTTTTATATGACAACTGTCTGTTTTTATCATTAGCACTAATATTTGATGTGCAAGTTATAAACATGTCCCATTAGTTGGTCACTCCTTGGTTGAGGAAAGATAAAGTGCAGAAAGATTCAGAGTGTGTCAGAGAGAGAGAGAGAGAGAGAGAGAGAGAGTCTGCGTTAAAAGGGGGGGGATACAGTTTGGGAGAGTGAATGGATCATATAGATATGCAGTAATAGTTTAACCATGTCTGGAGTAATAGTTTAGCCATGTCTGCAGCAATAGTTTAGCCATGTCTGGAGTAATAGTTTAGCCATGTCTGGAGTAATAGTTTAGCCATGTCTGGAGTAATTGTTTAGCAATGTCTGGAGCAATAGTTTAGCCATGTCTGCAGTAATAGTTTAGCCATGTCTGGAGTAATAGTTTAGCCATGTCTGCAGTAATAGTTTAGCCATGTCTGGAAGTAGTTATGAAAATAATGTGGAAATGCTTTGAAGTGCCTGCAATGATTGTCTAATGTCTGGAAAATGTATAATCTAAGCGGCTAACAAAGATTCCAAACATCCTTTTATCGGTAAACTGGTGTATATCACACAATATTGTACAACAAAAAGTGTCTTATGAGAACTATCATATCACGAACATAAATAACAACAATAGCGACGTGTCAAATGTTGTAAAACTAAGAACACATTATACACTTTCACATTAAATGAAAAAAGTTACGAAAATATAATTCCTTGTCATGCAGGAATACCTAGAAATATTTTGAGACACTCCAATTTCATTCGATCACTTCAATCGAACTAGGAAGCGTAAGACGGACATGCACACTCCCAATCATTTCATCAGAGAACAATACTGTCACACGCTGTAATCGTCGCCTGCACGTGAGTCAATTGTTTAAAAATAAATAGGCAAGCGGCTTATAAGCACAAAGACCGCCTACTATAAAACTCACAAAAAGTATGCGCACTCAAACTGTGCAAAAATAAAAACCATTAAGAAGTTATATTTTTATATCCGTAGTCATGCAAGATAATCTAAAATGGATCATTGAGTTAAGCTGTTTTATGTTCGTTTTGGAAATTTTAAGTATTATATTCATATTGTTATCTAAGCTATTGAATGGGAATAATTTCAATTATTATGTCAGAGACATTTTAGAAACTCAGAGAGTTTTATTATAGAGACAATCTGAAATGGCAATACAAATTGAGTATTATTGTTGGTGTATAAACTAACATGATAGTATCCAGAACAGACCAAAATATGCCCAGTTTTCCAGAGCACATATCGAAGAAAGTGAATGCTGACGGTTCCTGTAGACGTTAGTTAAATATATTAATCATAGTAGCTCTGTTCGTGGCATGTTGAATGTCGAATTTCCTTAACTGTAGCCGATGATAGATGTTTCAAATCAATGCTGTCGTGAAACAGTTAAGATATGTTCATCTGATTAACGACTAACGTCACAAAAACGTCATAAATATAAGTCTGTTTTCTCTCATATTGTTGATCCCAATGAAGCAATGGAGTCATATGGACTGCGTAGTCAAAAGTACCTGACACCTATCTATCTATTCGCTAAACTCTTTATTGTCTTTCGGCGTCAGGGGTAGAAGAGTTCTCTGGAGATGGCCCTCCTGTGTGCTGAGTATGTTGTGGAATTTGTTGCCTATTTTATTTTTCGGTGGTTCATCGTTTTCGTGGTCGGCCCCTAGATCTGACTTCACTGTATCTGTGTAGCATGGCTTGGTGTGGTATGCTGTCTAGTAGTAGTCTGCTGATGTGTGCAAACCATTTGATATTTTGGCTCTTAATATATTCCAAGATTGGGGCGGTGCCGGTTCTTTGTCTAATGTCCTCATTTCTCACTGCGCCTCTTAGTGATATTACTAGGATTCTGCGTAAGCATGCCATATCAGCTGTCACAAGTTTGCGTTTGTCTTGTGCTACTGTTGTCCATGTTTGACATTGGTAGCACATCGTTGGCATAATTATCGTTTTGAATAGTGTTATTTAGGTGTTTAAATCTACACTTTTGTTTCTGAAGATTGGTGCATTTGCCCTAGGACTTGGTATGCTTTACTACATCTATTGTGTATGTCTTTGCTGCTCTTGTCGTGTGTTGTTATATTGCTTCCTAGGTGTGTGAATTATGTCACTTGTTTAAATCTATTGTTTCCAATATATATATATATATATTGGTGTTTGACACCAACACCTGACACCGACACCATTAAATACATGCATGCATTCATATGACTGGATGTCTGCATACAACATGGATAGTTAAACATGCCTTTTGCATAGACCCCCTTAAAGTAGGAGGCTTTTACTCAAATCGTTGCACACCCCTGTGAGTTGAAGCCTTTTTGGTATATAATGAAAACCTGGAGAACATTCATTCCCGTATAGTTGACCATCGTCTCGTCCTAGGTAAAAGGTGATACTAGTGATCCACACTTGGTGAGAGATTGGACTTTCGTTCAAAAGACCAGATGTTCGACCTCAGTCACATTACATACATGTTTGTTCGGAATGTATTTGATGTTATTTATCCGCCTCTTTCATGGTCTTCCATTGGCTGTACCAAATCCACTTAAAGCATACTCTATCATTAGATAACCTCCGCTGGGCTACGCATATATGATGGTAACACAAGTCCTCGATGAAAAGCATGGGGAAAATCGTATATTTCACAAGAATGTATGCATCAGCAAAATCAAAGTAATGCCGCACACTTTCTGAGAAAACTCATACACATACCAATGGTATTACTGAAGTGATTATCTGGAGCTTTTTAGAGGAAACGCATCTCGATCAACCATTTAGTTCGATACAGCATCAAAGTATTATATCTATCACTTTAATCAGACGTTTCTCTAGTTTGAAAATCTCACGTATTTTACAGGTCCATGTAGCAACTGGCCACTAGTTCCATTGAATGAGTCCAACAGAAATGACCTCCTTCTAAAAGGAAAAACTTAATATCGGTTAATTAAAGTGAATCAGATGGTCATATTGATTCTGAATTATAATTTGATGATGTACTAATAATTAGATTAAACTGATTAACTAATAAACACTACCAAGTCATAACAACTGATCACTATTGTACAAAGTTCAAATAACACTCATCTCGAGAATGTTCTTAGTAACACTTAAAGACGAAGGACGCCAAACGAATTGTCTAAGTATTCCAATACGCACCCACGATTAAGAACCTTTCAGTTAACAGGAGATATTAGAACTCACCAATGAATTATTAGAGAACATCGTGGACTTATTGTGCTTCTATTTAGAACTAAACACTGGATGACTACTGAACATCGGGGACCTAATGTGGTCCTATTTTCAACTCACTACTGACTGACTGACTACTGAACATCGGGGACTTACTGTGGACTTTTTTTTAAAAACTCCCGACTGGACTCTCTCTACAATTCATCGCTTTACTATCTGGGCAAGCCGCATACCTTGTCGTCAGATCATATTGTTGTTGAACATTATTAGAGACTTCCTCGTTTTAGTGATTAATATCTCTTCCTCTTATGTTTGTTTTTGTAATTCATGCTCACTGTTGAAAATGTATTATTCATAAACTGTTGGGCCGATCACAGAAAATTTTAATTTTTTTAGCATATAAAATACATGTTAGACAATGTTACACATGCAATTGTGCAGTGAAATCACGTTAGAAGGGACGAAAGTAGAGAAGATGGGTGGCCATCATCTGAGAAATGACTAAGGTAAAAATTATAGCTTTCAGTATCCCCGTGGTAAAGTGCTGCCATGGGACCTACCTTTACCTTATATCTCCATATTTTATTGCACACTCATATGTCACATTTATTTTTGTAGAGAATCATATTTTAATTCAAAATTTCGCATGATTAGCACATATTCAGCAGTTTTTATAAGGTACCATAATATAGTATTTTTGTTTTTCTTAAAGACTTCGGTAGTAATGTTATTATTCACAAGAACATTGCAGTTTTACAAGCTGTGAATTGCTTCATAGAGTAATGAGATTAAAATATTGCAATAATACAAATGTAGCTGCATCAAGGAAAACAATAACGAATAACACAAAGAATATGTAAAAACTCAGGATATTTCAATACCTGTACGGGATGTTTGTTGTTGTTGTAATAGTCCTTGTCTTGATTGGTCCGTTCTGGTGACGTTGAGTGCACGGTTTGAATGGCTTGACAAAATCGCATCTTTTTTTGGAGATGCGGTTAGTCAAGTACGGAAAAACGCTTGTGCTATAGTTGCTAGGTGATTTGGTGCCGTTGAACTGACTGGTTCAATTTCCGTTAGTCTCAACAATTTTTTTTAAATTGTCCTCAGGCTTCCTACTTAAATTTACATGTAAAAACAAGAATAATTTAAATTAAAGTTTTTATGACAACCGTTGTAGTTTCTCATTGAAAAGTATACTGAACGAAGTAAATATAATTATTTGGCACATTTCAGAGATCTGACTCGTAACTTTCAGACGATAAACTGATAATCTTGGCTTTTAAGATTATGCTACCAGGCCACATAATCAGAAATAATGAATGTATTTATAATAATATATTGCTCAATATGTTATGTTTAATTGTAAATGACTTCGTCACAAAATAGATTTGTGATATATCACATACGAATGACTTTTTATTATAATCATTTTACAAATTGACATTTGACATTGTGCTGAAAATAACCACGAATTGTCGTGCATTACAAAAACAATAACATAATATTGCCATTTGGATAAAGTTTAAAATCTGTGCACAATGTAAACTTCATACACAAGAGTTGTTATGTCAAACTTTATATTACATAGATTAATTTACATGTCAGTATCAGCTCTTTTGGAGCCGCTACAGAGTTACGTGTTATGAGTGGTAATCTCGATAGGAAAGGTGCCGCTTTGTAGGGAAGGAATGAGTACATATGGGATAAACCAAGTACAATATAGTGAATCCACTACGACCTTCAATCCTTTTTTCATACTTAGGACAGAATATATGATAATCCGAGGACAACAATAAGAATAACCGAGACACAATTTATTTTAGTAATATCCCCAATAATTGGGTAAGTTTGGATGAGACAAGAGAATGTACATGCACATAATACACCATTAGTAAGACAAGAGAATGTACATGCACATAATACACCATTAGTAAGACAAGAGAATGTACATGCACATAATACACCATTAGTAAGACAAGAGAATGTACATGCACATAATACACCATTAGTAAGACAAGAGAATGTACATGCACATAATACACCATTAGTAAGACAAGAGAATGTACATGCACAGATTACCATTAGCAAAACAAATGAATGCCCATACACTTATTATCATTAGTAAAACTAGTGAATGCACATGCAAAAAATACCGTTAGTAAATTAGTAAAACAAGTGAATGTACACGCACAGCGTACAATTAGATACTTCTCTATTGTAATTCAGTACACACAAAAATTAATATGATTTTATATGAACTTCTAGCAAAGTTACTGATTTACGAGGTAACAATCAGAGGGGTAATAAACTGACATGATCAATGTAAAAGTTGATGAAAATCCAGAATTTACGAAACAGTGAAGTGGAAAATTAACAAGAAAACGTTGATGCGATTATAAAGCTGGGATAGCCTGCAGTCACATTTATGAAACCTGAGGGACTTCATAATCTTTCTACGAAAGCTTAGAGAAAGAAAATTGCTTACAGTCAAATTAATTTGTGTTGTCTTCTCAGAAATGTTGCAACTCAATGTCGTTGTGTAAAGTAAGAATCCCAGATACGAATAGGCAATCATAAGACTATTAAATCAAGTGATAATGAGGTGTCTAGCTAGAGTGGAACTATAACGGAATATTTCATTGTTGGTCCTGGCAGAAGTCTCTCTGTCTCTCCCAACAGACTGCTTTCTATAATGCGATTAGTTCCATGTTGCCACAAGGGCAGGGAAGCCAGGCTTTATACTACAATTTTTACAATTCTCTACGTGACATTCCTCTTGGAGATTGAACCTTACCGAGAGGAAACGATTTACCATGCACTGGAAAATCATAGATTGTGGGACAATTATATCACTAATGTTCATTAATTCGCTTAAGACGGAGTGTGGCAGAAATTTGTCCGCGGAAGCATGAAGTCATTCTCATTGGCTACGGTGACAAGTACTTTTAAGTAGGATCAACGTAGCGATCACTTGATGAGGGTAAATATTGAGAGGATTTTACCAATCTTGATTAACTACTGAACTTATATTTATCTATTTAATTTATTTTAATGAGAAAAGGAAGTTAAAAGAAAATAATTTCTAAACTACATTTCTTCGACTATGTGCAATTTTTACTAACTCTCACGTAATGTATTCATTTACTAGCCCTGCTTGTAAAAATGTTAAAAGAAGAATGTTTAATTACCCTTTTGATTAGCACAACAAAAACATGCAAGATAAGTAAAGGACAACATGTATACATGACAAAACGTGGTGGAACATATTACACATTTTCATTGCAAAATATAGTGTGATCATCAATTAGGACAAGGTATAGGAGCTTTCTTCTTGATTCTTGATTAGAAACTGGCTTCACGGCACGTGGGGCATTCCCATAAGTGCTCTGCCCTCTGTTCCAGCAGACATCCGACTGGATGGTGTTTCGAATCTAATGTTGCCGAAACAGACGTCGACATCAGGGCACAACTCTGGCCCTTGCGACAGGTTTCTTTGTTGTTCCGCCCACCAACGCCGTGCCCGTAACTAGTTCAAGCACAACGTCGGCCTGTCGGAACAACATGGTAACTATTATCGAAGGTTACGACTACGGGATTGTATAGATGACATGCCATGAAGCTTCTATAAGAAGATAACCTCAATGTAAAGGCATGCCATCTACTAAGGTTTTCTGTTGCATGGTTGGTTTGTCTAGTGAGCCATCGGTGAGACCCACAGACGCAACCGCATGCGCAAAATATAGCTTTCTGACAAAAAGTAATTCCGTCAACATCTTCCAAAACATCTGTGCTGATTTTAGTAAATCTTGCTTCTGCGAGTTTAATATTCATGTCGTTTAATATGAGCAACAAATTGTAGTTTTCTGGAGAAAGCGTTGTTGTTATTTTTCTGTCGCGATCAATTCTCTCTTGATGAAGGATTTATTGGTGATATTCTGGTCAATGATCTTCTGGTCATCTGTGAATGAATTTGGACGAAGTACAATATCAGGAGCTTTGTCTAAATACAGGAACAAGTTCACTGGCGGCGGATCACTTCGTGTGAAATAGACGTGAACGACAATCGTCTCGGCGTAGTCAATACACATTCGTTGCAAGTCGACAGATAGGAAGGCTGCCACATGCTAGGGAAGTCTACCTGAATTAAAGGCTCCCCGAAGAAGGCTATGCCGGATCACAGACACAACTCAAACGGCGGCACAACACACTACCATTCTCTGGACTATGTCCCGCGGAAATCTAGCAGGACCATTGTTCTGCAACAAGAGAGACTCAGTGAGAATTTGAGAATGACCGCAAACAAACAAATAAAAAATATGCAAAAATGGCATTAATATGCTATATATTCACATTGTGTTTGAGGCCAAAGCTAGTAAAATGTGCTACTGCATGGACGTCACAAAAATGAGACCGGTGTTACTAAAAATAGCCGGAATTTCACGTACAAATTTGTCAAATTCTTTCCTTGACTAGTCTTGTATGCTAATCTTATTCAGCGTCGCTCGTCTTGGTTGATGCGACTTATCTTAGTTGATGCGACTCATTTTATGTGAGGCGACTTATCTTAGTTGATGTGACTTATCTTAGTTGATGCGACTTATCTTAGTTGATGCGACTTATCTTCGTTGATGCGACTCATTTTATGTGAGGCGACTTATCTTAGTTGATGCGACTCATTTTAGTTGATGCGCCTCATTTTATTTGATGCGATTTATCTTAGTTGATGCGACTTATATTGGTTGATATGACTTATCGTGGTTGATGCGACTTATATTGGTTGATGCGAATTATCTTAGCTGATGCGACTTATCTTAGGTGATGCAACTCACTTAGTTGATTCGACTAATCTTAGTTGATTCGACTTGTATTGGTTGATATGACTTATCATAGCTGATGCGATTAATAATTTGTCGTTTTTCATATATTTGTGTCGGCAGCCAATAAAACGCACGGACAAGGTAGTATACACAAACATAAATTATGCTATATTAGACCAGTGTTCAAACATGGTTTCTGTTTCATTTTCGTCTGTCGTGTTGGGCACAGGCGACAGTCGATTTAGATGCTTTGTCTCAGACCACACCGCATTGCTAGGGAAAACGTGTTGACTAAATTTGCCTGACGAGTTGGGTGCCATATGGGTGGACATGGTTAAAAATCCCTTTTACTGCATGATTATTGTTTACTAATACAATTCTCGATGCTTATATATACCATTGTTCTTTTAAACATAGAACCGGTCCCAACGCTGTTTCGGTGTTTTCAGATAGCCCGGACGAAGATAGCCAACGCCTTTTCGATCTTTAACTCATAACAACCACAATTTTCATATCAACACTTTGTTACCAATGTAAAATAGATCTTTAACAAACTCGCAGCAGAGAAATATCATCACATGTGAGATGAAGTGTTTAAGAAAAGCAGCCATAGTCACCAAATTGGACAAAGAAACAGTGTATCAGAAAAAGAGTAGGAATAATGCATTGTATGGAATATATAGAACTTCAGCAGATAAAATGGTTTGGTCACCTTATGAGAATGGACCCAAGCCAATTACCAATGAGAGCTTATAACATACCAATCAGCTGGATACAAAGCAAAGGGAAGACTGAGAAAGCGATGGATCGATAACATCACGACCATCCTCCACAAACACGAACTCAGTATAACTCAGGCATCACATCTGACATTGAACAGAAACTTACAGCTCCCATTCATACGCTTAACGGCAAGTGTGGATGCGATCAACCAACTTCCACCTGGGGATAGACAATCGATTCATAACCACTCAGTGGTTAGTGTCATATTTCATGTATAGTATTTATTTATAACCATATTTATTTCTGAAAGTAGGCCTCCTGGTTTGGAGTTTAGCACAGTGTGATAAACTCTGCTCCACAAAATGAGTAATCTTACTGATGCAAAGCAGATAATCCAGTTTTTCTTTCCGTATGAACGTCCAGAGCACTCAGTTATGTGTGCTGTTCATACAACTTTACGTAACTGAATATTGGAGAAAAATAGAAACATAAATATCTAGTCCAGTAGTGGGAAAAATAAGGTCCGAAAGCCATTTTTACTGGCGCGCCAGGTGGATTTATAAGTAGTACGTGCGTTGGACCCTGACCTCGCAAAGTATTACCAAGAACATGAAATTACCTTTTCCTCGTAAAACTGCCATTCATCAATTTTATATCTTTTACTTATATTTTTTACCATATGAATTTATAACACGAGACCATTGTAGTGCGTTTTACATGTATTTTTAAATCTAATTAGCGATATTCCAGAAGTTGGCTTTACCCTCGCAAGCTGTACGTAAAGGTAACATTATATTTTCATATTCTTAATGAAGAAGATGAGCTGACTTATTTAGTATCTTTTACCATCTGAGAAATATTATACGCATTCAAATGCTAAGGATATCTTTGACACACCTGACACAAACTAGCCCGAATTAGATTTGAATTCACCATTCTTCCGGTTTCATTATCTAGAAGAAAAATGGACGTCCATACAGATGTCCTATTTATGATTAGGTCCCGTATAAGATCTCACAAAGTGATCAATATTAAATCTTGAAAAGGGCATACGTTGAAAATAGAGCCTATTATGAAGGACTCAACGTTTTTGTTAGATGTGAATCAACGAATCTGTCAGTATATATGAATATAGAAGGAATGAAGAATATAAGTCTGCTGGCAAAACGTGTGCTAGTTATTATACAACAAATAACTTGGATTAGGAAGAGGTTTAGTTAAATAAACAATGTACCTGTAATAGCGACAGTATTTAAATGATGGGGTTGAGATTTTTAAACCTCATATCTTAGTTTCTTCTTTTGTGTTCGCTCAAAATATGCATATTCCTGGAATTTTGTCTCTTCAATTATACTTCACCATCTGTTGCAGCTTATACAGGAGTTCATAGAGCTATGATTCTAGTTCTGATTTTATGGGTCAATTTTTTTATTCAGAATATCAAATTCAGAATGTCCTTGATCTGTATGTCCTGCAGACATGTGGCATATGTCAACAAATACACGTTACTGTGATGCCAATTCTCAATTGTGTGTACACGAGTCACACAAGAATTGGTTGCTCCTTCACAAAATAGAATACATTATTTAGTACTAAGAAAATAGTGAAATAAGAAAAAAGAAATCAACAAAAGTTCCACAAAAGCGATGCAATTAACGCTTTAAAGGAAAATAAAAAGCCCACCTCCTTCATTTTACCACATCCATATCTACTGCACTGCATCTAATGTTACTTACCATATTACTGGACTTTTATGATGTTGTCTATAACATGTCAAATTCGCCATCTATCATCAATGACAAACGTATTTGAATGATATACATGAGTGACCACACATTGCAATAATTTCTGGACGAACTACGTCACAACATCTTAGTTTCTGGCGAATTAATGATCACCGAATAAGAAGTTTCTGGCGAATCAGCCTTTCATTATTACGCGTTTTCTTATTATGATTGCAGAAATGTTTTGTATATTTAGTGAATATAACGTCACTTTGTCATACTAGTCACCACGACGTGTACATGAGGAATTGTTAAATAAACCCCCCCCCCCCCGGTAAAGAAATTTTTTCATAATCGGTGTTTTGAACCCATGACCCCGAAACATCATGGTTTCGGAAATGCAACCATTATGACACGTATTCCAACTTGTTAGCATGAGTCGATTAATGATAACATTTGTGATGTGTCCGTATCTACTGGAAAACTCTAGGGCAGTGCTTCAATTTACGGTATATAATCGCTATTTTGGGCAGAACAGACATATTTATAGGATCACAACGGAAAGGGTTAAAAGTCAACTCTAGAATTTTCTCTTCTAGTAACAAGATCCTATTAAAGCAGTATGATCATATCTGGGTGATTTCTTGTTGTCATTTTTTGAATGTCCATCTCTGTTTTCGGGTATTTATTGAGAGCTGATACGTACGACTTTACTGGTTCCTCGAGAGTTCAAACATCCTCTGCAATGAACAGGCTGGCTTCAGAAAAGGCAGTTGCACAGAAGACCAACTATTTAGGTTGACACAGAACATCAATGATGGATTCCAGGAAAACAAACACACTGTGGTTATCTTCTTTGACTTACAACAGGCTTATGATCGAGTATGGAGAAAAAAGTCTATTGATGAAGATGATTGAGATGGGAATTAGTGGACAGCTATATAACTGGATAAAATACTTCCTCATTGACAGAACAATCCAGACAATGATAAATGATGTAATCTCATCTAAATAAGTTCTAGAGGAAGGCTTACCACAAGGCTCTGCTTTGAGCTGCACCCTCTTTCTCATTAACATTAATGACTTTGCCAAACATATCACAGCTGAAAAAGTCCTCTATGATGATGACCTAACAATATGGTAGAGTCTTGAGAAAGTTGAAAGTGCAGCCAAAATACTAAATAGAGATTTAAGAAGACTACACGAGCACTGTCAAACATGGAAACTAAAAATAAACTGTGAGAGAACTGTCCATACCATCTTTACTAAGAGTCATAAAGCAGCCAAAGCAAATATCAGTCTATAGTTCGATACACATAAATTGCCAAGAGAAGGACATCCCACATATCTTGAAATTACGCTTGATCGACAGCTCACCCTCAAGAAGCATGTAGAAAATGTTAAAAAATAAAACACTTAAACGGTTACAACTACTGAAAAGACTCGCTGGCACATCTTGGGGATCAGACAAGGATACCCTTAGAGGACTATACCTTGGTTACATACGTTCTGCTTTAGAATACAACAGTGCACTCCTCACAACATGTTCCAAGACAAATATAGAATCTCTAGACAGAGTTTAGAACAATGCTCTACGTATTATTAGTGGAGCAATGAGATCATACATACAAATGTAAAACCCCTTGAGATGCGGAGAGATATGGCTGCAATGCAGGCTTATGAAAGAAACAAAAGAATGAACAAAGACAACCCAAATAAACAACTTGTAGAAAACTGGCATCCAAACCACAGAATAAAAAAAAAAGATGGTCCTGAGCCATGTCAATGAAATAAAAGACAATTATCACCTTCCAGACAAGAAACAAGAACAGCAAAGTGTAGAAAAAAGTTTACCACCACATGTAGGTTTTACATTTCTGGAAATCAAGACACAATTAAGAGGTAATGCAACGAAAAATTCAGACCCAGTAAGTCTTAAGAAAGCAATAAACAATAAACACAGAAAACAATAGACACCTACCCAGAACACTGGATTCATGTCTATACTGATGGGTCTGCTTTCAAAACCATAATCTAAGCAGGTTATGGTGTCTATATAGAATATCCAGACAAAACATCTTATGAGTGGTTTGATACCTGTGGTGAGATATGTTCTAACTATGAAGCTGAAATAACAAGTTGCCTTGTACCATCTGAAGACCATATTTGATGCCTTTCCATCAAAAGTCCAAAACATTGTTATTTTTACAGACTCTGTGTCCGCTCTTCAAGCACTGAATGTGATGGACATTGTAAGCCTGAGCTGCTTGAAATATATCACCATGCCAACCACCTGCTTACATCTAGAAGGAATTTTTGCACAATATACAATATTGAGTGACTGATTTTCAACAAATGCATTAGCCTGAGGAGAAACAAGACTAAGCATATCAAAATAATTTTGCTAATAACATTGTTTAGCACATTTTCATAATATTACTTTCGAATATTTTCATAACATTACTTAGCATATTTTCATAACATTACTTAGCATATTTTCATAACATTACTTAGCATATTTTTATAACATTACTTAGCATATTTTCATAATATTACTTAGCATATTTTCATAACATTACGTAGCATATTTTCATAATATTACTTAGCATATTTTCATAACATTACTTAGCATATTTTCATAATATTACTTAGCATATTTTCATAACATTACGTAGCATATTTTCATAATATTACTTAGCATATTTTCATAATATTACTTAGCATATTTTCATAATATTACTTAGCATAATTTATTCCATAATTTTAATGTCTTTATAAGTGAACTATAGAAGTATATCCTGACAATGAATGAGACCAGAGTCAATCCGATTTATTTGACGCATTGGATAAAAACACAACCACTAGGCCTAGACGTAAGGACGCCAGATTATCACAATATTCTTATACAACAAAAATGGAATAAAAAAATGGACTTATCTCATGTACAACATATTCGTGCTCAACTATTAAGACATGAGACAAGAGCTGAACATAGCAGACGATTGGCTCATCAAAGCCACTAAATACACGCAGTTATCATATTTCGGACATGTGAAAAAACACAATGGGCTAGGAAAATTAATTATGGGATGAAATGTTCCAGGAAGTTGAATCTCCGCGGTCTTGATCAAATTGTCCTGCATCTTTCAGTGACATGCGCAGGCATTCTGAAAGTCTTTTGTCCAACGGCGTCTTGGTCAGCCTTTGCCCCTGTTGCCTTCTATTATCCTCTCCAGTAACACTCTCTCCATGCCGTTGTGTCTCTAAAGTAGAACTTTAGGCTGGCTATTACGACGATGGACACGAAATATCAAAAAGATTTTGAATATAACATTGGAAGAAGCAGGGAAGATTGCACACAACTGAGAACCTTACCGAAAGAAGATATTTATGCAATAGCCAATGAGGACAGAGTTCTGCTCACAATGTCACATAGGGGAATACAGAGTTCTGCTCACAATGTCACATAGGGGAATATACAGTTCAACTATTGTTCAATGTCACATAGGGGAATACACAGTTAAACTATTGTTCAATGTCACATAGGGGAATACATAGTTGAACTATTGTTCAATGTCACGTAGGGGAATACATAGTTGAACTATTGTTCAATGTCACATAGGGGAATACACAGTTGAACTATTGTTCAATGTCACATAGGGGAATACACAGTTAAACTATTGTTCAAGTTTAAAGTGTCACGTTCACTTATCAGCAATCTTTCCAGAGCTACGTGAAACGACACGACCTACACTAAAAATCTTTGAACAAGGGACCAAGTTAGACTTTTAAATGAAATATCTTTTTGTGTCCAGTCAACATTCATAAAGCAGGAATTGGAATACGCACTATCCACAGGGAAACAAATGTAGGGAGAGAGAGAGAGAGAGAGAGAGGAAGAGAGAGATTTTGTGGAGTATATATATATATAAATGATAAATGAAAAGTTAATAATAATTAAAGGCTGTTGTAGTAGATGAATAATACTATGACCGTACACATTAAAAAAAAATATACCCACAGATAAATACCCCAAGTTAAGACCAAGAAAAGTAATCTCAATGACAATATATATATATATATATATATATATATATATATATATATATATATATATATATATATATGGGTATATTCATATAGACATATATATATATATACACACACATACGAAAATCAGTACAGTGTATAATATTGTTTATATATATACATGACAAGTCCTTACACACGCGCGCGTGTATCTATATCCATGTATGTTCACACTAATATATTTAAAATGGCCCATACATTATTTGGTTACATATACATATGCATATATTCAAATACACATTCATACATCCATTAATATATGAAATTCATACAATTCGTCGTATTTCCGCTTTTGCTATGTTCATGTTTCATGTTTCTACTTCTTTCTGGACCTGTGTTCGTATACCCATATAACTATAACGAATAAGTTATTATGTGTTACAAATACTCGTACAAAAATAATAAAACAATTATAATAAAATAAATATAAATCAAAATATGAAATTTAATTATATTTAACTATTACTGTTTTTATCATCTTGCTATTATTAGAAGTAGGTGTTTGTAATATATTTACTATATTACCTTTCGTATTTGCCTTATTACGGCCCACACCTGATCTTCTTTTATATCCACACACGTGTGTGAACAATTAAGTACATTTCCTGTGCATCTAATATTTTAGATTTCTATTTATGTTACTACTAGAAGCAAAGCCCGGCGTTGCCCCGGCAAAAATAAAGCAAAAAATGAAAAATAGATAAGATGTGAATATTTTTCTTATAATGTAGCGATAATATTTTTCACTTTCCACATATTAACAAAAATAATAAAATAAATACATAATAAAATAATAAATAAATACATTAACAAATCCATTATCTCAAGGATTGAACATCGAGTCCCTCGCATAATATACTTGCTACGAAATGAGCGATTCCGGACACTATAGGCAGAGTAAAATATGAGTTTTATAAATGTTGCATACGTTCATTACAACAACGTTTACCGGAAAATTTGACGATTGATAGATATGATTTTAAGAATAGATAGAAAGGCAGATGAAAACAGTATTCTATGATCGCTTCATAGAAAAATGTATTCACGACATTAGCAAAAGGTATGGAAAAAGAAAAGTCAACCTGTTAAAATAAAGTAAACTTCGATTTAAATGCAAATATATTATTTATAAGTCTAACCACAATTGTTTATTTGACCTTTGTGTAATGGTCAGAGGTAAAAGGTTTGCCAATAGTAGCAATGGTCAGCTTTGCTGGACCACTTGATAACTTTTAAGATTTCTAATATCGACAGCGGGCGAGCTTATAACCTAATGAGTCACTGTGAGAAATTTCATTGGTGTCGATCAAGCCGTTGTGGTTTGTATACTGCGTAGACACGACGCAGAGTTGCAGAGTTATACAATTATATATATAGATACACATATGATTACATCATAGTGTATTTACATTTAAAACAGAACATTGCTGTCTTAAAGTATATAGAAAGTGGTATCTACTCAAACGCAAGAGTTCGATTAATCCATTGGAAATTTCGATGCACAATATTCCGTAGGTTTCCATTACTTTCTGAAAGAAACAGCCGCTACGGACAACAACGCTGACTGCCAAGCATTAAACATCAGTGGTTTTGAAATCCCCGAACTACACTAAGCAGATACCACTGTGCTTCATTCAAATGATATAAATGGATTGGAACAACTAATCAGGAACACAAAGAAATACATCGAATCACAAAACGTGTATTTAAAGGCGCTAAAACAAAGATCATGTCAAGCGATATACCAACACAACAACCAAAAGTCAGAAAAGACAATACCGGGATAGAATGTGTGGACAAATTTTAATACTTAGGAGCAATATATATGGGGTCACCAGGCTTGATAGATTGCGAAATGAATATATCAGGGAAAGAATAGGTATAATATCTTGTACAGATTACATAGAGAGAGAACAGATCAAGTGGTTTGGCCACATTATGAGAATGCAGCACGAAAAGTTGCCCGTACAAGCATATAACCAAATGAGATCAGGATACAAAGCCAGAGGAAGACCACGTCAGGATAGAAAACGTCAGGGACATCCTGTACAGACACGGTCATAGCACAGCCGAGGCCAGACATCTGGCGATAGAACGCAAGCTCGAACTCCAATCACCCCTACGCTTAACGGCAAAAGTGGATCACAAACTACCTGGGGAAAGACAATAGACAAAAACAAACAAAATTACCGAGAGAAGGAGACTGTGTGGCATTGATAAGGAAGAGATTTACAATGACATATTTTAAAATAACACATTTGAAAAACATGGAAAAACAACAAAACAGAAACACAACTGCTAACACTAAGACCTTTTATTTTTCCGGTTGCAACATACGACTGTGAAACATTTACCCTAAATAAAACAGTGGCAAAGAAGATCAACGCCGTTCAGATGAAATTCTGCAGAAAGATACTTAGATTATAATGGAAGGAAAAACCAAGAGAAATGCTGATATTACAAACACATTAAAGATTCCAGAGTGTTGGTTATTAAATACAATAGGAAAAAGAAAATTACAACTGTTTGGTCATATAAAGAGACACAACTGATTAGGAGGACACAAAATGGAGGGCAGAGCACATGGGAGGAAGAGGAAGGGCAGACCAAGAAGACGATGGACTGATGACATTAAAGATAACATGAATTCGTCGTTGGGAAATACAAGTGGCATGGCCCAAGACAGAGTAGGGTTCAGGAAGTGCATTGGAAAGACAACATTCTGGAGAGTTTATAAGCTTAGCGAAAAGTTACCAGTCTGAACTATGGGACATAATCCCTGGAAAATATATTGAGATACATATAGTTGGTGTTATGTCCCTTGAATAAGCGTTGGTGGGGGGAAAATGTTCACAAAATTAAAGCATATTGGAAATACCTGAACTGCAATCTACTTCATTTTTGTATCAACAACCTCCATTATTATGTTATGGTTATTTGCAAATATATAACCAAATTAAAGTGATGGCTGAGGTTGAAAGATTTGGTCCTAACCTTAGAAAGTTTATTAAGAGTTATACTTTGTAATCTGACCACGAAATTCATAATTTTTTGATAGTCAAAATGCTCTGATATAGCCAAATTGAACTCACGTTGATAGGGGAGTTTATCACCAAACACCGAACATTTTTTAAAAACAAAAAGTGAAGAATCATGAAATTATTTATCGTAGTGAAATAATTAACTTATATTTCTTAGTTTTTTAAAATATGAGACATCATTTGCAGATTTGTTGTCTGGGTTTGAGAGAAGTAGAGAGATATTAAAAGAGTAAGTTTCCCTGAAAGTTTCCAGCGTTTCTAATGACTTCAACAGACTGTTTGCATATTCTCACAATATTGTTTTTTTTCTTCAAAAATCAAGTATTTTCTGATAACTATCTAATTATTTTAAAACAAATTATAAAAACAGAGACTCCTAAAACCATTTGTGCAAACAGAGCTTTCTAATACAAGTCGTGAAAATGGTGGTTTCTGGTGGTTTTTTAAAACCAGTTGTGAAAACAGAGGCTTCTTTATGCAGCTGTAAAAACAGAGGTCTCTAAAACCAGTTTTAAAAACAGAGGATTCTAAATTCAGTTTTCAAAACAGAGATTTCTAAATCAAATTCTAAACAGAGACTTCTGAATCCAATTGTAAAAACAGAGGTATCTAATGCTAGTTATTGTTGTTGCTATTCTATCCCATGAAATTACGAGCGATTATGGCTTATTTCCTATGTGGAGTCTGTTGTTATTTATTGAGAACTTCATTTCATTCCCAGATAACTCCAACTATCAACAGTGTACAACACCCCGTGAAGAAGTTTCAAACATAAAGTTGGTAGATTCGAAATATTGTGTAGTTTATTTACCTTTCCACAAGATACAGAGTTGGAACTCTTCTGCCAATCATTCGTTCCTGTTAGAGATGTCCATTGAAATCCAGCTCTGGGCTATGGCGACTGGGATGAAGGGGTAGCCAGCTTTGCATTCCCCACAATTTAGGTAATCTCTCTAATTCATCATCAGGTACCATGCTGGCTGGCGTAGGCGATCGTGGCTCTCCACAGCTCTTTTTCTCCAGTATTATATATCAAGATAGTTGTTGTTTCCCTGCTGTGTCAGGTAGTCAAACTGTCTAATATTATCCCATGTTGTCGCACTCTGTCTCTGTTGCCTTCAATCTTGCCTGTTGTGACTATGCTCTTCAAACCTGCCTGTCTCACGAAGTGGCCAAAAAATGCAGATTGTCTCTTTCTTATACTATTGATTAAGGTGCGTTTCGTATTTGATTCTTTCAATACCTCTCTCTAATTATTCAGGGTTAACATGTTTGCCTAAGTCTGGGCTCGATATGCACAAAGATGTTTTTCATCACACATATGTGTCACCTATTCATAGCAGGGGCAGCACTTATAAAATGGAGCTCATTAATTCGGAGATCGTAGTAACTGGATTTCCAGATCCGCACCCTGTTTATTTGTTTAGAGTTAAGTTATGATATAACTAAATTGCATTAGAGCTCGCGGTTGAAGGAAATGTACCTCACCATACATGTTTCTTAACCATAAATGATGGCAGCTAAGATAGGGGTCTGAGTTCATCTTGTTTTCTCACCATGAGGAATATTGGGTTCTCTGAATGTTCATCACAAAGGAAATGTAATTGCACAGATGAAATACTGTAGGGATTCAATACGGAATTTATTTTTATTATATTGACATGTCACCTGCGCATGCGGTTCGTCTGTGGGTCTCACCAATGGCTCACTAGACAAACCAACCATGCAACGGAAAACCTTAGTAGATGATATGCCTTTATATTGAGGTTATCCTCTTATAGAATCTTCATGGCACGTCATCTATACAATCCCGTAGTCGTAACCTTCGATAACAGTTACCATGTTGTTCGGACAGACCGACGTTGTGCTTGAACTAGTTACGGGCACGGTGTGGGTGGGCGGAACAACAAAGACATCTGTCGCAAGGGCCAGAGTTGTGCCCTGATGTCGACTTCTGTTTCGGCAACATTAGACTCGAAACACCATCCAGTCGAATGGTTGCTGGAACAGAGGGAGGAGCACTTGTGGGAATGCCCCACGTGCTGTGAGACCGGTTTCTAATCAAGAATCAAGAACCTACGAAGAGTTTACTGTTGCATTATGGTTAGTTTGATAGGCCAATAGTGAGACCTATAGACCTTCCGTGGGTGGACTCTAAAACCAGTATGTCAACTTGTTATATCACCGAAGTCACCGTAACAAGATTATCTAAAGGTGGACCTAACCTATTCTTTAATTGACACTACCATATGAAATAAACAGGGGTTGTCTCCCGTTTATGGTTTTACATAACAAACAACAACAATTATGGGTTTTATTTCCTTAACCACAATATATCTTAACCACAATATTTCCTTAACCACATCTACTTCAGCATTGGTTCTCAAATTCTAGATGGTTGACAGAGTTTAGACCGTGGAAGGGAATGAATTATGTCATGGTTTACAGTATGCCTGCGATATCTTCGCATTTTTTTCTGACGCATCCGCCCTCAGATTTTAGGTCACTTTCACTTCTGTAGCTATCAATCAATCAAGTTCCATGCCGAATGGCGAAGGCAATCATGTTTCTCCACGACTATCTGGCTCTTGTATTATCAATAAGCTCGGTTGGTGACCTTCTTCCGTGCCTTAATATTAGCCCATCCAGAAACTTCTCTCTTTGTCGGCCCGTCTCTTCTCCCCTTGATCTTTCCAGTGGTTATTAAATATTCAAGCGTTTTTCGCAGCACATGCCCTAAAATCTTTGACTGTCTGCCCCTAATTTTTGCTATGATTTGTCTTTTCACGTCAGCATCAATGCGAACATCTGCATTAGTTTTCGTAATTATCCATGGTATTTTCATCATTCTTCTCAGAAACCACATCTCTGTTGCCACCAAATTTGATTTTTTTTTACAGTCCATGTCTCACTTCTATAAAATAGAATTAGTTCAATATGACATCACAGCAGTCGATTTTTGTCTGCATTAATAGTATCCCTTTACACAAAATGGATCTAATTTTGTGGAAAGCTGATTTTGGCTTGTACTGTTCGGCTCTTTATCTCACTTGAGCATCTACCTTCTGATGTTAACAGAATGCCAAGATATTTCACTGTTTCAACTTGTGTTAATTTTGTGTCATTAATCATTATGTCGCATCTTGGTGGTGTATCTCGCATCTCTTAGAGACAACCAATATTTATGTTTTCTTCTAATTTAAACTGAGGCCTTTTTTTCACTTTCTTTAACTACTATAACAGGGCTTACAGTTCCTGTTCACTTCTTGCGATCAGTACTGTGTCATCAGCATATCTTAAGTTATTTATATTGTATCCCCCCCCCACATCTATTCCTGAAATATCTTCTATATTTCGCATAATATATTATGTATACAGAAAAAAAAACATCCGGTGACATTACACAACCTTGCTTGACACACATTTCTATATTTTGAAACATTCCTATATTGTTGTTAACTCTCATCGCAGCTGCCTGTTTCCAATACATATTTCTGGCTATTCTTAGATCTTTCCTATCAACGTTAAGATTTCCTAGCAGTTTTATAATCTCTGAATGCTTCTTCTTGTCGAATGCTTTGCGGTAATCTATGAAGCACAAGTATATGTCTTGTTGTACTTCTATGGGCCTCTCCATTAATGTTATTAAATATAGGACATTTCTTGTGCCTTTTCCTTCTACGAATCTACATTATTCTTCTGCGATTTCTGGCTTTATTTTTCCTCTTATACGTCTCTTATACGTCCCATCTGAAGCTATACTGGAACTGAAATAATTTTGAATCGTTGTTTTTTCTACTGAGACTGTGCCCACGGAGGAAATGATTATTGTGTTTGTTCGTCCATCACAAGTGATGATGACCATTTGTTACATCCACTTTTGAAAATTCATTTTTAATCATGTTCTTGAATCAGTTTGATTTATGTTCTTAATTATGAGTTCGTAAATAATGGCTAATAAGTCCTATTCGTGCTGCAAATGTTCTTGGACAATTCGGGCATGGAATAACCACAATAGATGGATTTTGCTCTATCGTGAACATATATAATTGATATAGTACGCAACTTAGTAGGAACTACAACAAACATGCAGTAAGCATCATCCAAAAAATATTGTACATTTAAAGGAATAATGTGAGATTAGTCTTACTAATTCGCAAACTGGATACTTTTGTTTCTTTATTAGGGACCAGCATCGATGATTTGATTTCAGTAAATGCTCTGCTCGCCAATTCATCAGCCATCTAAGGGTGCATAGGTTCAGTGTATCAATCCAATCAGATGGTTGTGCGTCTCTCGGATCTTTACATAGCTGAGTCACGTTCTCGGATGTTTCCATAGTGGAGGCACTTTATCGGATATTTCCATGGTGGAGGTACTTTCTTCCTTCTTTCCTAGTCCCCCCCCCCCCCTAATTTCTGTCATTCTTTTAAAAAGAATATTTAATATCTTCTAGGATGCTGGTGATTAGAGATAACTTCACCCCCAACCTCATTAGTCGCTTGATAAAATTGATTGCATCATCATCGAGTGACATATTCTTTCCAGAACGTAGTCTTTCCTATGGGTCTCTTGAATTCTCCACGGTCTTGATCAAGTTGTCCTGCATCTTTTAGTGACATGCGCAGACATTCTTGAATGTCTTTTGTCCAACTTCGTCTTGGTCTACCTTTGCCCCTGTTGCCTTCTATAATCCCTTCCAGTAACAAACTCTCCATGCCGTCGTGTCTCTTAAAATGACCGAAAAAAACTAGCTTTTTCTTTAATATGGTCTTCAGAAGCCAGCCTTCCTGGACGTTAATTGTTCGTAAAACCTCCTGATTTGTTTTCTTCGCTGTCCATGGTATTCTTAGAACTCTTCCATAACACTTTAATTCAAATGATGTTATTCTCTTGGCCACTGTTTTATTTAGTTTTATTCCATGCTTCGCATAAAATTTGTTTGCCGTTTGAGTAAATCTTAGAATGTGAGGTTTAAATAGGAAACATTTAATATTGTTTGTCCTGCTACAAGAGATGCCCAGTGGGAGTTTGAGAATGAACGCCGAAGAAGAAGGAGAAACAACTCAGGTGGAATATACAAACAGTATTGTTGATGTCTACTTTTGCCCATACTCTTCCCCTTGTCAACAACTGTCAAACATTTATGAAGGCATCTCCCTCCACCTTCCCCAATTGTTGACGTAATTTATGGACAGCCCCCCCCCCCCCCCCAAGAGTGCAACACAATATATTTTATGATTCACGAGGTTTCATAAATTCACACTATAACAATTTTTCTCACAGGCTATATTAAGAGTATTACTGTATTAAAAAACAGGTCCACAAGGGCTTTGAGACGTCATTTATCAACACAAGAAAGTACCCGTGGCTGATGGATAATTATTTGGTATGTGGACAGTTATTTCCCCTGAGTGACCACTTTTTTTCAGGATAAATTATATTCACGAAGTCTTAGCTGTTTTTTTTAAATTTAATTATTTGATGACGCATGACTTTTATTATCAGGGGTTGACAAAATCTGGCTTGGCAGGTCATATTTTCTGGCCAAACATCCTGGTCTAATAGAAAAAAAGTCATTGACCCCCAAGAGATTTCATGTATGTATGTATGGCTTTATGAGTCTTGCAAACGGTCATTAAGCAAAACGAAGAAGCAATCCACTGATAATTTTCTCAGGAACTGGGACTATTCAAGCAATCTTAACATAGAAACAGAAAATTTGTATTTGCCTCTATCTCTTCCTTTATATATTTAAACACATTTACTTGGAACAACATTGCCCCCGAAAGCAGATTATGCCACCAGACAGCTCGAGTTTCAATCATGTTTTCCCAGATTTTGGGTCTATCAAGAAGTTTTTCACTGTACAGATGTCTTTATGTCTCAGCATTGGTCTGCCGCGTGCTCGCTGGCCTTTAGGCAGTTCTCCGAATAGTACTTATTTTTCGATGCGGTAGATTGATATTCTACAGACGTTACCCAGACATCGTAATCTATTTCTATTTAGTGTTTCCATGGCAGATCTTACCTGAGTGCTGCGTAACACTTCAATGTTGGTGACTTTCTTGTGCCTTTTAATATTTAAGATATTGCGGAGACATCTCAGGTGAATGGTGTTTAGTGTCTTTTCGTATTTTATGTAGGTAGTCCACGTTTTGGATCCACAGTATCTTAGTTTTCAACTTTAGCTTTCGCCGACTTTCGGTTTTTCCAAGCTCGTTTTGACAGTCCGCCAAAACTGGTAGTCATTTTCTCTATGCATGTGTTTATTTCTTTGTCAAGGGAAATGGTGGATGTAGCAGTGGATCTTAAGTAACACAAATTTTCTACTTGCTTTATATATATGATTATTGTTAAGAGCTAGACCTAGCTATAATATTAAAAAAATTACACTTTTATTCTTACCAAAAGTTACATTTTCATAAATGTCTGAGTGTCTAATTTCTTACACATTTTACATTTTGTGTGCATTGGCTATAGTTTTTGTGCTACAATAATAGTGGCATGTGTATCAGTGGAAATGACTGTTAGTAAATTCTTAATTTTTGCCAAAAACATGGCACATTTGTGTGAATTTTGCACAATATCTTCCACATTTTGTAAGGTAATATGACATTTTCAGTGAATCTTCATATGTTGTATAGCTGGAACATGACCCATTTTTACTATGCTTATGTTTTTAAAGAAAAATATTTATGACACTATTCGTTAGCAAAAATAGGTAAATCGTTCTGGTAATTTTTCAGTATACTTTTTTAGAAACGTTTACTACATACAGTTATTTATAAGGGTAATGATCCAACAGAACATAATTAAGTCAACCCAAAAGTTTAGCGAACAGCAAAACTTGTTCTTAAATATGAAAAAGACAAAAATAATGGCAACTGACAAAACTAAATCAAGACCCAAAATTAATATTGAGAACTGCAATTTGGAAGAAGTGATACATTTTGATTATTTAGGAACTAATATAAACAATGCGGGGGACTGCGCAGTTGAGATGAAGAGAAGAACGGCAATGGCGCTGGCAAAATTAAAACAGATAAAGAAACTATGGCAAGTTACTAACATAAGAACCAAAGTGTTTTTACTACGAACATGTGTATTTTCTGTTGCGACATATGGATGTGAAGCATGGACACTAAATAAAACAGTGGCCAAGAGAATAACATCATTTGAATTAAAGTGTTATAGAAGAGTTTTGAGAATACCATGGACAGTGCAGAAAACAAACCAGGAGGTGTTACGAACAATTAACGTCCAGGAAGGCTGGCTTCTGAACACTATATTAAAGAAAAAACTAGTTTTTTTCGGTCATATTAAGAGACACGACGGCATGGAGAGAGTGTTAATGGAGGGGATGATAGAAGGCAACATGGGCAAAGGCCGACCAAGACGCCGTTGGACAAAAGACATTCAAGAATGCCTGCGCATGTCACTGGAAGATGCAGGGCAACTTGCTCAAGACCGCGTAGAATTCAAGAGATCCATAGGAAAGACTACATTCTGGAAAGAATATGTCACTTGATGATGATCATGATGCAGATACTCAAGATTTAAACCCAATTCCTTGATTTTGAGATTAGAAACTAAAAAAATGAGTAATTCAAAGTGCGAAAGCCAGCACCAGTTTTTATACGGATATGTAAATTTGTTTTAAGTACACAATTTATTATTTGAACTAATTAGTCAACAATTTTTTTCAGCCAGCAATAATTTATACCAATTCCGCAGTGCATGATTGACTGTTTAACAAAAATAAACCGAACCCCCCCCCCTCCCCCCGCCCCGATGGATAGATCATGCCACTTACTAGATGCAGAAAACAGTCAGTCAGTTCCTCTTTTGCCATGCCAAGTTTGGCACATAGGGCATAGTTCTCCATGCCTGTCTGTTAGTTGCTAGGGATTGCAGATCTTGTGCATTTATGCCTGATTTTAATTCATTCATAAATGTTCTTCCGAAAGATTGTTTTTGGTCTTCGCTGTTTTCTTTTCCTGTCTGGTGTTCACATGACGGCTTGTCGTGGAATTCTATCTTCCTTCATTCTAAGTATGTGGCCGATGTATGTCCAGCAGCGTTTTCTGATGATGTTCGTCACATATTCTTGTTTTGTCTCCTCTCTTAGTATGTCATTTGATTTGAAGTCTTTCCAATTAGTATTTGTGATTTTTCTGAGGCATCTATTCTCGAAAGCAACTAACTTCTTGTCCATTATTTCGGTAGATTTCCAACTTTCACATCCATATGTCAATGATGGAATCACACTTGCATTGAATAGTCGCAGTAAACACTACTAGCTCATAAAAAAGTTATATTTGACCCCGTGCAGCACGATAACATTTCAATCTTACCCGTCAACTCAAGACATTGCTCAACTCTGATCTATGATTAAAAATTAAAAAAAATAAAAATAAATTAAACAACAAAAATAACAACCCGTAATATGAATAACTTAGAGTAATACGCTTTAATAAAAAAAAAAAGATGTGACTATTTCCAGTTGAATTGTTTCTTGTAACATCCCCTCCCTCCCCCACCAGCACGTAAACATAGATAGGTACAAGTCCAGGAAACGATTGCACATTTAAAGGAGTAATGTTAGTTTTGTTCTATTATAACGTAAACGTGGATCGTGTTGATTCTTGATTAGCAAGCAGCATTACTTGACTGGGAACATTCATATATATAAATATTTCCACGGCGTAGAACATAAGCCGTTCTCTATGTGCTCAAGAAGTTGTGAATTAGAATCACGCTTACAACGTAATGTGCATAAAGTGAAGTTTTTAGAAGATCCCTGGGGAAATATATCTACTCTCAATTTTGACCCGGTAGATTGACTTTGCTAGTACTTCTTTGAACTAACTGAACCTATGGTTTCTAAAACAAACACCAGCACTGAACATTTGATCCGAAACACTAATTGCTTGTATGGTAGGGCATCACAACAATAATCTAAAGTAGTCAAACAATATTTCCGCGATCACAAATTCCAGACAGGCTAAAGTCTAATATAATTATGCATAACATAGTTAACACATGAGTGGTACTCTTAGAACAGTGTTTCCCAACGTGGGGCGCACGCGCCACAGTGGGAGAAATTTGATAGTTTAGGGGCAATTCGAATAAGTAATTAGTCTTCATTTAGGGAATAATTCAATTTTTGAATATAAAAAAATACGTATACATAATAAATACGTAATAAATATATAATAAAAATTAAAAATTATAAGTACTTGGGGGGGGGGGGGGGGAAGCATCAGAATTTTAGAAAGGCTTATATGGGGCATGATACAAAAAGAGGTTGGGAAACACTGTCTTAGAATGTCGCATACGGTTCACGTAGATTATAGCGAAATGGGGAAACCCAAGTACAATAAAGTCAATCCTCTACGCCGTTTCTGCCAAACTAAACATGATATGCTATTACTTCTGGTCCAGTGGTTAATTATCTTTCAAAGGTCCTTCCTTGTTAGAGTTTTTCTATGAGATGTGGCTGGAAGAAATAATGGCTGTCTTCTTGAAATATCTCCCTGTTCTTGTCTGGAATTAGTTCTGGGACATACTGATCGTTTGAGAGGAGACCTCAAAATTTGTGAGTGGGTAGGAAGGGCAGGTCGTAATTTACACGACGTATTTTTCCTGGTAAATGATATTTGCTGGAGAGAGTTGTCAATGAAAAGGAAGACAAATTAGTCGTATTAGTGAAAATTTTGCTGATATGTGAACGGGATAGGCCCGTTATGTGGCCACTGAGATGACATGAGAAGAAATGAACGGAAAAAAGGAGTAATACACAATCCGGAGTAAATTTAATTTATACTGCAAATTAAAATCCATAAAGAGAAAACAAAAACACTGTTAAGATGCTAAAAGAAGTAGATGATACTAGGTTTGTTTATTTAGATGAGCATGACTGCGGTCAGATTGATTCCGTATGATTCTCTAGTTGAATCATGACTGCAGTCAGATTGATTCCGTATGATTCTCTAGTTGAATCATGACTGCAGTCAGATTGATTCCGTATGATTCTCTAGTTGAATCATGACTGCAGTCAGATTGATTCCGTATGTTTCTCTAGTTGATTATTTATTGGTCTAAACTACTCGTAACTCCACAGCTCTGGCAAATGTTACGAATGACCGTTATTTCTGATTTGATTACTGTCTAACATGATAGCGAACCCGTTACAGCAGGGCTTCTCAAAGAAGCGAAAAACACCCATTAGGAGACGATGAGAGGCTTCATCGTGGTCACGTAGAGTCAAGGAAATTACGTTTGGAGAGAGATGTAGGTTGATGGTCAAAGGGACACGATGTATGGATAGGGAGCGAAAGAGTTTTAGGGAAAACTAACACACAAAAAGGTACACAATTTTTCAAAGGAGGTATTCTTTTTATGAATAGTAAGATAGGAGGTGCAATTGGATTTCTATTTATCGAGCTCTATCTGAAACGTGGCCCAACCAGGATTACGTAAACCAGTAATAAGCTTCTGGTGACATCGAGAAGTTTTCTAACTACAGTAAAATGATAATCATCTAAAATATTTCTACAATATTAAACGTTGGCATGAAGCAAAGGTGAAACCTGGAAATTATCTCAGTGAACTCAATGTAGCGTCAACAAGAGAAAGTGCTGTAGCTATCGACATGTGTTTGCTGTTGTATTTCTTGGATATTATTTTTATTTGAGTAGTTTTATTTTCTAGCGCACTCGACAAGTTTAGCATGTAGATTTATTTAATCAGACTATTGTGTGTATAATTTATATTCTTATTCAGAGGAAACAGTCACAAAAGAAGTATCACCAGTACGGTGTTGCATAATATAAATGCTGATTTATTGCTTTTTCTTATGAAATAAACAAATGATTTCAATTGTACACGATGTGTGAAAATTGTATTTCAATGCGACAACACAACTATTAAGATACCATCTGACCATTTTTTGTAAAACAATGGTACTTAAATTTCTACACAAACGAAGAAACACTTTTTTTTTAGATAACCCGCCCCCTTCTTCCGTTACCGACGATATATCTACGACTCCGGATGGTGGTAGTCTAGAAAATCTAAACAAAATGGATTGTAACGGGAAAAAGTTTAGAAAATTGCATTACAGTAATGTCAGTATACCATTAACAGATTGATAAAAAGGCATGGGACCTGGGACCGTAGTTTACAGCTGTGGGGGTTTTTAACTTCAATGGTGATTTTTAACTTCAAAAGAAGTTAAAAACCTCTTTCTGCGGGTTTTTAAAAATATAATATATTTTGGAGAACGGCTCTAATGTGTTCGAGAAAGCCACATCTAGTTGCCTTGTGCTGTCATATTCTATTTCCATATTCGGAGGGTGGGTGGGGGTTGTTTGTCCTTTTTCCTCTTATTTACTGACTTGACAGTGAGTTTATGTTTTTGTAATACAAAGAGAACTACACAATACATGAAGGAAAAACTGAGAATGTTTACAAATTCCTGTATTTTGCATACTTTTCCAATTGGTTCGTCTGGACAGTCATTTATTTCCGGATTTATTACTGTTATATTAGACTCCAGGTTAATTCTTCATTTACAATCAATCAATATTATTATGCACGTGATAAGATGCTGTGACATAGTAAGTCGAGTCGAGCTAACATCGCCAGAACATGGATAGATGTGCAAATATGACATTTCATGAAGCTAATTTTTAATTGGATATCTTATTTGTTCACCATAGCAACGATTAGATCAATCATCATCTGAGAGCCGACTCTCATTCTGAATACATGACATTAATTAGTGTGCTGCATCTATCAACTCATATAACAGACCCAACAAAATTTGGATAGATAGTGATCCGTGACGGAAAAAACTTGTACACGTGATGAGCCAGGGACAGAGACGCATGGCGGTTTCTTGTGTTGACATTTTCAGAGTATTACCTTGGCGACCATATAGGTTATATGTTAGAGTGCACTGCATGAGGGAAAAAATGAGGGAGAAAGAATAAAGGGAAAGGAAAGTATGGATTGGTGATATTATAGACTGAACATGATTAAATTTCTCCACAACTTAAACAATGCGATGAGAGCAGAAAGGCTTGGCGAGATTTTTGTGTTGTTTCTAAACTGGCATCCATACGACTCTGAAGGAATATATGTTATGAATATGTGTTATGTTATGCTGATGACAATGATATATGTGATGATGACGGTATATGTTATGATGATTATGATATAGGTTATGATGATGGTATATGTTATGATGGTAGTGTATGCAGGGTCGGTCTTAGGCCATTGCAACCTATGCGGCCGCAGTGGGCCCCGCACTTCATAGGCTCATAAATTCATATTAGAATTTATTTTATTATCCTCTTGCCCTCCAGACTGGGCCCCTGCGCAATCCGTTTCGCATTGGGCCCCAAATTGTTAGGGCCGGCCCTGAGTATATGTTAAGATGATGGTGTATGTTATGATGTTGGTATATATTGTAATGATGGTATATGTAATGATGGTGATGATGGTGTATGTTATGATGATGGTATATGTTTTGATGGTGATGATGATATATGTTATGATGGTATATGTTATGATGGTGGTATATGTTATGATGATGGTATATGTTATGATGATGATATATGCTATGATGGTGATGATGGTATATGTTATGATGGTGGTATATGTTATGATGGTGTTATATGTTATGATGGTGGTATATGTTATGATGGTGGTATATGTTATGATGGTATATGTTATGATGGTGGTATATGTTATGATGATGGAATATGTTATGATGATGGTGATGATGGTATATGTTATGATGATGTTATATGTTATGATGGTGGTATATGTTATGATGGTGGTATATGTTATGATGGTGGTATATGTTATGATGGTGGTATATGTTATGATGGTGGTATATGTTATGATGATGGAATATGTTATGATGATGGTGATGATGGTATATGTTATGATGGTGGTATATGTTATGATGGTGGTATATGTTATGATGATGGAATATGTTATGATGATGGTGATGATGGTATATGTTATGATGATGTTATATGTTATGATGGTATATGTTATGATGATAGTATATGTCATGATGATAATGATTTTATATGTTATGGTGATGATGCCAATAATATCATTCATATTGATTGTTTTGTTTATAGTCATTCTTAACAACATGAACAAGATTCTTTGTAGTGTGTGGTTCTGTTCTTCGTCCATCACAAGTGATGCTGACGATGTGTCACATCCTCTTTATGAAATTCAGTTAGAATTATAACCTTCTCTTTGTGTTTATATGTGGATGAAAATTCCTACAGCAACCTGCTAATAGTCTGTAAAATAAAATGTCCTTCTATAGTTTGGGCATGGGATGATAGAGTTTCATCTGCTTGTAAGTTTTTAGCTAGTCTCTTTTTGTGTTTAATTTTAGCTCTGTCAGGAGTGTAGAGGAAGATAATTCTTACAAGTTATTTAGCTCGAATTTATGATGTGGAGTCGAACCGTGAGAAAACAGTGAATATTCTGTGAACACATCATGAAAGTAGAAAAGTGGAGCACATAGTGACATAATGAAAGCTGAAGAACAAGATGGGTAAGGGAAGACCAAGAGAGAAGATGCTGTTAACATGGTATTGTAACACAGGGAACATTGCGAGGAACATGATTAACATTACAAGACACAGTTGGATATTGACATAAATTATAAACAGTTTCATATGAATAAGACTCTAAGAAGTCTAACTTTGTTACTCTCACTTTCACACTGTTATTTTGCAGTGGCGTAGCGTGAATCTTTAGAGTGGGGTCTCTGAGTGACCTATTTTTTAGATAAGTAGCGCCTCCTCCTTGTTTTCCCCGACAGAAACACGTATTTACGGTCCTACATAATATAGTAACAACTTTATATAATCGTGTAGCGCAGCTCCATGTATGGCAGACTGCGTGACTAGCCGAGAGGCGGACAAGAAAAAATTGCCGAAGAATAATACTAAAGTCAGCTGTCCTTTATTGTGTTTAGATAGTAATTTTAAAAGACAAGAGAAAAAAAACAGTAAGAAATAAGCTGTTAGTAAATGTTGATGGGATGAGGTTATTGACAGAGTTAGCTAGCGTAAATATTCCAACGAAGGTTGGCAGCAACCAAACTCAAACATCCTCTATCTTTGGTAGTGCACATTTTCACATTTGAAAGGCATCAGCTCTGTCTTATAGTTGTTTGTTCTTATTTTCTGGTGGTCTGAATATTGATTCTGTGTATTTATCACACTGAATTGTAAAAATGTTTCGTTTTCTTAAAGAAATTTGTTTTCTAATTTACCACGTGATAATAGACACGTATACGCATTCTTTCTTCTATTTTTACTTTTAACAATAAAATGATGAAAGTGGTAATTGTCTACTGATTAATTGTACTTTGCATTTATTACTTACTATAATAATAACAATAATAATAACAACAACAGCAATAATAATAATAATAATAATATAACAACCCACCAGGGTCATAGTTGTGCCACATAGGAGGCATCACAAAATATCCATCCAGACTCAGTTGTCAGACATTCAGAGGAGTTGTAGAAAAGTCAAGCTACTCTTAACAATGCATGTATTAAACTTGCGTATAGTTTCTATTAGCGTATATATAATTATGTCTACCGACATAATATACACAATTTTAACTTCTTCAGTTCTATATATACCGATGATTTTTTCATGTAGCAGTTCGGTGAAATGAAGAACATTGTCTTATTGTATCTAGTGGTACACGAATGTGTAGAGTACAATGTTATAACCAGTGGTCTGTCAGAACAACCATCATACAACAGTAAATACCTAATAGATGACGTGCATAATACAATAAGATTTAAATCTTGTGGAAGTAACTATTATCTTCATATATATATATAATTATGTCTTTACTCTCACTAAGCAGAAGACTTCATCTAAAGCAGTGTACACCGTAGAGAGTTCGTTTTATGTGTATAGAAACGTCTTGGAGTAAAACACAAAATTGTAAAAGAACGATTATATTGCTGGTAATTTATGGGAATCAAACCCAAACAAATCATCATTGTCATCAAGTACCATCTCTGCAACTAGGATTGACTACAAGATAACCTACAGCTTGCTTTAGTGGTGCACTATGTTAGATTGTAGCCTATAATCTTAAGATGTTTTCCTCCCACATTTTATCTCTGCCTTCCTCTTGCTTGAATCCAATAGCTCTACCTTCAACTACGGTCTTCAGCAAGGTATCACGTCTTATAATATATCCAAAATATTTTTATTTTTCTTTTCTTTAATAGTTCTTGTTTCATTCGTAGTGATGTCAGAACCTCTTTTTTGTGTTTCGTGTTTTCGTATTTCTCCCTTCTGTATTGAGTTCTTCTTATATTCTTCTATATCAACATCTTAAAGGTATCAATTATGTCTTCTAATTATGTATTCATCACAATGTATATATATATATATATATTTACTCATGCCTGTTATATTTTAATTTTTGTTGTTAAATTGTGTTTCATATTTACTATAATTTCTGATTATGTGTCCAGAATATTGGTATTGCTGCACTTGTACAAACAAATGTTTTGTAGTACATCGACACATATTTCTCTGTCTTACACAATCTGTTCATGGCAAGAAACAGTAATATCACGAATTGATAACATTTTGCTTGAAACTAAATCACTAACATATTGTTTGTCTCCGTGACTCATTGATTTGATACAGAGGTCGTGCTTGAGGTGCTCACTTCAGTTTCCTGAAATCACGTACAACAGATAAGAAAAGCTGGAAAATGTCGTAAAATAGAATGAGTGAACTTGAAACTAACTCGAGCTTTCTGCTTCAAAAATCTAAAAGAAACAGAAGTGGTGATAATATTGATAACATTCAGGGCTGAAATGTATTGAGTTCTGTACAAGATAGGCAGACTCAAGTAGGAATGTTTATTAGTGACTACTTATTAATTCTAAAATATGAGTCTGCTCTCAGACTCGACTTACTCGCTTTTGTTCTGATTAATTGTAACAATAGAATAAATATTTGTGGAACTCTTCATGTTTCTTTCCTCCAAAATTTGATGAAACTCAGTTTCACATGAGAAGTTTTATTAGGCCAAAATCTGATGAAACTCAGCTTCACATGAGAAGTTTTATTAGGCCACAATTTGATGAAACTCAGTTTCACATGAGAAGTTTTATTAGGCCACAATTTGATGAAACTCAGCTTCACATGAGAAGTTTTATTAGGCCACAATTTGATGAAACTCAGCTTCACATGAGAAGTTTTATTAGGCCAAAATCTGATTAAACTCAGCTTCACATGAGAAGGTTTATTAGGCCCAAATTTTATGAAACTCAGCTTTACATGAGAAGTTTTATTAGGCCAAAATTTGATGAACCTCAGCTTTACATGAGAAGTTTTATTAGGCCAAAATTTGATGAAACTCAGCTTCACATGAGAAGTTTTATTAGGCCAAAATCTGATGAAACTCAGCTTCACATGAGAAGTTTTATTAGGTCAAAATCTGATGAAAGCTTCACATGAGAAGTTTTATTAGGCCCAAATTTTATGAAACTCAGCTTTACATGAGAAGTTTTATTAGGCCAAAATTTGATGAAACTCAGCTTCACATGAGAAGTTTTATTAGGCCAAAATCTGATGAAACTCAGCTTCACATGAGAAGTTTTATTAGGCCCAAATTTATGGGCCTGCTTAGTGAGATTTGACTCCGCATAAATTTTGCTACTTTATTATTAAGAAGTAATCAGTAGGTGCAGTTGTTTATGTAGTTCAGTGTTTCTCAAACTCCGTCCTGTCATATTTCGTCAAGATATTATATATCAACGCAACATTTTTCGTAAATACGTCTTCGGTGATATACGAGGGGAAAGAAGGTGCGGGGTGTTCCTGAAAAAAATAGTATGATAATGTGTTCATTTTGTGAGACTTTTAGCAACCTGTTTTCACAAATTGTCACTAAATATCAATGGCTCCATGGCCTCACTAAAAAACAACTATTTCACACATCAAGTACAATGACAATGTATTTTTGTATGAGAAAAAGTGATAATTCAATATTTAAAGTATTCGACACTGTATAGCCATGACCGTCTCCAATAAAAACATTCCAACAGAATTAATTAGGACCCCATTCGTTTCGTCTTTTAATTATTGTTGGGATTTCGGTTGGTCACTAGTTACATAATTAGAATCGCATGTCAGAAATAAGTATATAAAGTATATAAACATATAAACAGTGACCAACCAAAATCCAAACAATAATCAAAAACGTAACGAATGGGATTGTAATTAATTCTGTTGGAAGGGCTTCTACACAGCCGCCTGTCTCGGTATAGCCAACACGTTATTTTTGGTAGTTCCCCCCGTCAAGATTGAGGATACAAACAATAGTGTGATTTATGAAAAAATCCTGGATGACTGTCAGGTACTCAAATATAATTATTTCCAAGAACAACAATAATTAATACACGTTGAAAGCTAGAACACTTTCCTTCTATTTGACACTACATTGAATTTACCAAATCAATTTCCAGGTTTCACTGCACCTTTAAGCCAACGATTAGCTGTTGTTGAAATGATTTATATCATTTTCAGCTGAATATAGCTAATAACATTCCTGTTTCCAACAGAATATCGACACTGGTTTTAACCATCAGAGTTGGACCAGGTTTCATGGAGCACAGTTAACGGCACTCCTTCATTTAATGTACATAAAACGAAGTAATTACTTTCAATATTATGTGCACAGTCAGATGTAGTGTTACCTCAAGTTCATTCGTTCTCTTAACCCTACATTGTCCCCTGCCACTCTTTTGATAGTGTATTGCCCCCTCTCGCCTCCCCGAGAGTGCGTTTTCTCTCACTGTGAGAAACATATATAAATAACCCAAATATTGGAAGATGTCCGACAAAAAGGAAGTGCCGCAGTAACCAGACAAATAGAGGTAAATGCAAATAAGGTAAATAGGTTACTAGAAACTATCAATATAAAATTATAAAATATAGAAACTAACAATAAAACAAAGAATAAATACAATTGTCAAGGTGTCGGTCCAATTGGGACCTTTATCAAGACAATAAAAACAGTTAAGAACACACAACCATAACGAATTTAATCAAAATGGCTGGGAGAATGATTTTTCTCACCAGAAAATCATCACCCAGTGACATATCGAACGCTACACAATATTAATAAGTGAATATTGATGCACTTTGATAAACATTGATTTGATATGTTTATTTGATAGCTTCTCTTATGCTAGTATGTCACAGCAGACTAGAAGTTCTGACACTTATTAACGTAAAACTACGTCGAACATATATAAAAATTATGTATGATGAAGATGTAGATCCAAAGTAAACCGTATGTAAAATCTATGTAGAACGTATGTAAAACGTATTAAAAATGTGTGTAGACTTATGTAAAGCCTTTGTAGAACGTACGTAAAACCTATGTAGATCTTGTGTAAAACTCACGTAAAACCGATGTAAAACCTGTGTAAAACATATGTAGAACCTATGTTAAACATGTGTAAAAGATATTTAGAAGCTATGAAAAACATATGTAGAATTTACGTAAAACTTATGTAAAATACAAGTAAAACAAATGTTAAACCTATATATAAAGTATGTTCAACCTACGCAATCCAGAATTGATATTTCTTTAATAGAAACAACAATAGCAGAATTTTTCTTCCGTCTATATTTTTTCTGTAATTCTCTAAGAACGATGGTTGTTATATTTTAGCACCTAATTATCTCACTCAGACCAGACATCTTAATGTGCATTGATAACTGACAAAAGGGAGATTATACATCTTATATAACTGGCGAAAGGGAGATTATACATCGTATATATGTTGTTCTTGTGTTCCAGACATGTATCATTTTGATCGTGTACCACAGTAGAACAGGTACTTAATTTCTTCTTCTGCGTTTGTTCTCACACTCTTACAGATTAGCAGGATATCCTCCCTCCCTCCCGGATACCGGAATATGTTGTCATGTTTTACAGCTTCACTGTGAAATCTGCTTCTTCAAGTCTGAAAAAAAACCAACCAGACTTAGTGTATAGGTCTGTTTGACACTGTATATTGTTGTTTCCCAACGTGGGGCCCACGCCCCACATAAGGGAAATTTGATTGGGGGGGGGGCAATTCGAACACGTCGTAATCAGCTTCATTTAGGGAATTTAGGGAATAATTCAATTTTGGAATTTAAAAGAAATATGTATATGTTACATGGGGGGGGGGGGGGGAGGGGAGGGGGCGGAATCAGAATTTTAGAAAGACTTAGGTAGGCATGGACAAAAACGGTAGGGAAAAACTGCTCTATTTGATGTTTCAGCCAATCCCACCACCTAAAGTTGTCACCTACCACTTGACGACATGAATTCGTGTCCCTATTCTTTGCTCCCCTTAGAGGCCCAGGCACCACACGGACGAATTGATCACTGAAAATGAAATACTGTTTCTCATTATGTGGGTTTTGTTTTCTATGTGATGTCTGTACAAGTATCACACAAAAACTGTTTGTACAGAGAAATGATATAATTCAACTATATAAAAAAATATGCGGACGACATTACCATCATTTACTTACATTACATCATCATAATAATCATCAAAATTATCATCATCAAATGAAAGGACGTATCCATCATCACAATCTTCCTATAAAAATATCTGTCTTGTGTTAGTGGTCCAACTCTACAAGATGCATTTTTGAAATAGAAGTCAACAGATAAGAACTGGTATGAAATAATACAATAACATAAATGCACAGGTAGCTATTGATTAGGAATAACTGTCATAGGTGGTAACAGAAATTGGCAAGAAACACATCTACGTCCATATTTTACGTACGAAAGCAATATTTTTAATGTGTGGTTATAATAAATAAGAGAAAACAATAAAGAGGTTCTAACAGCAATGAGTGTGAAAAATGAACAATTAAATGAGATAAATTTAAAAAAGTAATTTGGACATTGTGATACAACAGATACAACACATTTTGAAGACTTTACCTGGAGGTAGAGTTGAGTACATCACAAGGTAGGCAGAGATACAAGGTGGATATAAACATCACGAGATGGACAGGTTACAGTCTGGCATAATGTAGTACAAACGTATGAGAAAAAGTACTCTGGAGATCCGAGATGCAGCCAACCTTCGCTGCACGCAAACATCACTTGGTGGTGATAATATAAATCATTATATTATCCAGTACATTATACAATACAAATAGACATGTTCTGTATAGGATATTGTTTGTGTTGAATGTTGTGGGTGCCACAAATACTTCTTCTAATCGTATCTCCAGTAAATGAACGATGAGCTTTATGATTTCGCTAAACCTTTTGTTGCCTTTCAGCGAGAGAAGCAGAAGAGTTTTCTGGAGACGGATCTCTTGTGTGCTGAGTATATTGTGAAATTTGTCGCATCTCTTATTTCGGTGGTCCATCGTTTTCGTGGTCGTCCTCTAGGTCTGCCTTCATTGCGTCTGTGCAATGTAGCTTGCTATGGTATGCTTTCTGGTCGTAGTCTGCTGATGTGTGCAAACCATGTCATCTGTTCTCTCTTAATATATTCCAATATTGGGGTGTTTTCGGTTTTTTAAAATCTAATGTCCCCATTCCTTACTTTGTCTCTTAGCGATATTACTAGGATTCTGCTTAAGCATCCCATTTCAGCTGTCACAAGTTTACGTTTGTCTTGTGCTCTCTTTGTCCATGTTTGGCTTCAGTAGTACAGGGTAGGAATAATAACTGTTTTGAATAGTATTATTTTGGTGTTTAAATCGACATTTTTGTTTCTGAAGATTTGAGTCATTTGTCCTAGGGCTTGGTATGCTTTACTACATATATTGTGTGCATTATTGTATTAAAAATTATTCATAGAAATACACATATATGTGCATTATGGTCGTTCATATAAGACAACATAGAATTGTTGTTAGGTTGGAATGGTCGGGAAACAGACATAATTTTTTCCAATTCTTTTACAATGCAGATGCATTGGAGTGGCAGCAATGTCGATGTTGTGATATGAGAAGATGTCACGAAAATTGAAATCGTGAGCAGGTCTAAGGAGAAGAAAGAGTAATATACTGAGTACAAGGAGAGAAAAGCGCAGTGCTAGAGAGAACTGTCTATAGCAAATATAGTGATAGAATAGCCATATGGAAATCTCAATTAAAGCAATGTTCAAAATGAAAAAAAACAAACTCGTGTAGTTAGTTTCCTTCAAGAAAAATGTCTCGTAGAATGACTACTGGCTCTCCCAAATATGTGTAGAAACTCAGACTTAGACGAGGTGTTCATGATGTCGGTGAATGATACCTCGACTATGTGCGCGAACGAGCCCGAGTCCAACTCTATTGTGGAGTGTTTACTATGCCATCACAATGTTCACAGATGAGAACAGGTTCAGTACCCGATGGGCATATGGGAATTGCGTCTAATTACACGAGACAAGTTCACTGGCAGTGGAACACCTCGTGCGAGATAAACGTAGCCAACCCATCACCAAGCCTAAATTCCTGATTACCGCCTCTTCGAAGGCTGTCACATAGGGGAATGTCGTTGCTTGTAAAATTTAATGTCACAGTTGGTGATAAACCGTAGAGCCGATATACAGGGCAAATATTAAGATAAACAAAATTAGGTATTGGGTCGGACGAAGTAAAACAACACAGCTCCACTGTTCTTCTTCTTCGTCTTCTACGCTCGTTCTTAAACTCCTGCAGATTAGCAGGATGTAGTCCGGAGAACGGAATACGTTGTGTCATGGTTTACAGCATTGCTGCGATATCTGTGTCTTTCGGCCTGACACATCCGACTTCAGCATGACTTTGGGTCTCTGACCCTATATGGGATAGGCTAGCCAATTCCATCCCATAATCTCCTTAATCGCCTTTTACGACATGCGTGGAAGGTAAACAGTGTTGCTACTCTTTGCTGTCCTTTCGGGCCCCGGCAACACTCGGACGAAGCTCCGCTGTGAAACTGGCAGCACAGCGTACTTTACTCTCACCGACGGAAATCACAAGAACTTCAGTGTGGGTGAAAAAAGAGAAGAAAAATACACAAGAAACGCAAATAATATGCACGATTGTGTGTGCACGCACACACTCACACACAATACCATATGTACCTATTAGTGAACATGTAAATTAGAACAGAACTAATTAATCATTATGAGAGATGAACATGGTAGATGATGCCAATAGGAAAAGCAGTTGTATGGTGGGTGGTGTTGATAAAAAAAACAAGGCCAAGTGGAGGATTGAAGATTACCCAATAACATGAGTATGTTCTGCCTTTTCTCATCTTCTAAAATGCATCTGACTGACTTATTAGCGACTACTTGTTTACTCCTACATTTCTTTGTCTGCAGTTTGTGTATTCTTTTGGTCTTTCTTGTTCGGCTCAGTTGTTTCTTTAGAAATGTGTTTATTGTCTAGTTGTTGATGTCTCACTCTAGTGTTTTTAATTGGAAATTGTTTTGTTCGATCATTATGATTTCGTGTGTGCTTATTGACTTTTCCTCGTCCAGTTTCTGAATCTTGCTTCTATTGTCGAAATGTTGCCATTATTAGATATTAAGTCATCTAAGTACAAAGAGCGTTGTACTCTTGAGAGTTATCTCTTTTCTTTCAACATGTCTTAATGGTGCGCAATTTTATGTCAGGCAATAATTCGCTCTTGAACATACTACACAAATTTGATAAATGCACTTTTTTTCCATTGTCGACTGTTGCATGAACATTTTCTTTATAGTTTTTAAGACATTTTTTGAAAATAGTAATTTTTTCCTATAGTGAGCTGTAAATATAGTGAAAATATAGTGAGCTGTAATAGTCAGAGACTGAATTCATGCTTTGCAAAATCGATAATGTGTGGCTCGAATATGAGTGGATGAAGTACATTGCACATTTTGATATACCGAGAATCTGCGAATTTATTCTCCTAGACATGCAGAAGTCCACGGCAATGAAAGAGCTCACACATTAGCGTCAGATAATGAATAATAAGAAAATTACGTGTGACAAGAATGACATATTAAGATTTTTACATGAATATTTTATAAATGAGGATACGAGACTGGAAGGAGTTATGATAATGTGACTGAAAGAATTTAGAATTACCCTCTTAGCGTGTAAGATGATCTGTCCAGAGGGTGAACTAGAGAACGTCTAAGGTGTGTGTGTGTGTGTCTGTGTGTGTCCAGCAAGCTACATGAAACATCAACAGCATACTCTTCGTTATGTATTGTGAGAGACCAATCACCTTCGGATTTGCTCTGAGTGTGTGAACGTGATTAATAAAAACTACACTGACTAGGCTTGGTCTATCTACGAATCATTTGTGATAAAGAAATTTACCGATGTGAACTGAAAATTCTAACAGGGATCGCCCGATTGCAAGTGTACTTATCACTGAGATATTGATATAAAATTATTGCTACTAAAAATACACTAAATGTTCTGGACAGAAGGTGACGAACGTTACTTCTACTTACCCATTGTTCTGTCCAGCAAGTGACCGACGTTACAGCTATTGACCCAATGATGTGTCCAGCAGGTGACCAACGTTACTACTACGTATAAGTTTTCTGTCCAGAAGGCGGCCATCGTTACTATTACTCATCAAATATTCTGTCTGGAATATGACCAACATTACTACTACTGACTCAGTATTATATCGATAAGGTGACCAACAGTACTACTAAACACACCGTGTTCCGTGAAGGTGAGCAATATTGTGCATGTCTGGTGTTGAGAAAAATTCCCTCAATCCTAACACATGCATATCGTCAATATGCGTTAACATTTAGCAGGCCATCGCTAAGAAATTGCAAAAAATTCCACTTATCCATTTGCAACTCCCCGACTATAGACGAAGTGAATACAAGAGTATATCAGTTCAATAATTGCCATGAACTTCTGTTCTTTAATATAAATTCAAGATATTGGTGTATAAACAAGAAAACCAATACCACCATCTTGACTTATGCTTCGTCATTATGAAACAGTCTCGTGTTTTGTGAAAGCTCATTCCCTCACCAAATGTTCATAGCATATATTATACCTACAAACGTTTGTGACACTTTGTAGAATATATAAATGCACTCACAAATCATAATTAAATCTCCGTGCCTCTCATTTCTTTTCCATCGTTTCGAACATTCGTGAGTAGGTTTATGAATTTGATATAGACGAACATCTTGTGCAACTGTTTTATCGAATATACGTTGTCAGTATACACTACGATACATTGAATAATTAAATCTATTTCATTTAAAAAAAAAAGATAATTTTCTTCTTCTTACGCAATAAAACATTTCCACAAAATGTCAGAACATGTTTCAAAATTGTTGTACGATTTTGTTCAAGAGTACAGTTTATTGTACACAGTTACGAAGACATCTCCAGCATTTCATGAATTGAATAATTGTGAATTGTTAAGCTAAACTAATAATAGAGCCAATTATATAGTACCGTTCTAAATGTTGCTGGCGCTATTTTTGTATCTATTGTTTCTCTTCTAGAAATGATTTTTGTTATTTCATTGATAAACGAAAACAATTGCTTTTGTGTGATGTTTTCTTTTCACTCCGCAGCCGAGATTACTCTTTATCAGGTACTAAGTTCTTCTACTTTTTTTTAAAATATAATTTTTTTATTTCATACTATCCATTGATTTTCATGTTATTAATTCTAATTTCTTATCTTACGTAAGATGTTATATACTTCATAGTTTTTCGAGCGTTCCAGAAACCACTTGTGGAAGGTGGACTATTCGGAAAGATAGTATATCGACAGCTTCAGCTAATTGTGGCTTTCCTGCAATATGGCATGTGTTGAAGGATCATCTACCACAGTGTGCACATTCCATCATAGATCTTGTACCCCAGTGTGCACATTCCATCATAGATCTTGTACCCCAGTGTGAACATTCCTTCATAGATCTTTTACCCCAGTGTGCACATTCCCTCATAGATCTTGTACCCCAGTGTGCATATTACCTCAGAGATCTTCTACCCCAGTGAGAATATTACCTCAGGGATCTTCTACCCCAGTGTGAATATTACCTCAGAGATCTTGTACCCCAGTGTGAATATTACCTCAGAGATCTTCTACCCCAGTGTGAATATTACCTCAGAGATCTTGTACCCCAGTGTGCACATTCCCTCATAGATCGTGTACCCCAGTGTGAATATCACCATCAAAGATCCTCTACACCACTGTACATATCGCCCTCAGAGATCTTCTACCCCAGTGTGAATATTACCTCAGAGATCTTGTACCCCAGTGTGAATATTACCTCATAGATCTTTTACCCCAGTGTGTATATTACCTCAGAGATCTTGTACTCCAGTGTGAATATTACCTCATAGATCTTTTACCCCAGTGTGTATATTACCTCAGAGACCTTGTACCCCAGTGTGAATATCACCATCAAAGATCCTCTACACCATTGTACATATCGCTCTCAGAGATCATGTACCCCAGTGTGCATACCACCCTGAATTTTCTTTTCAATGTGGATAGTCTCATGGAAAGATCCGTATAGAGGGGACCACACACAGCAAGGATAATTGTTTGAACGACAGTTAACGATATTTGTAGCAACAAATTGTGAAAAAAGTAAAGAAGTTTTATGTTGGCTCCAAAAGATTCACAAAAATTGTTTCTTTTTTAAATGTGTACTGTTCAAACCAGATTGATGTCACTTTTCTACACCTTCAATTGGTTGGGCTATATTGGTGTCTTATTTTTATAGTCTTGGTTACTAATTAATATTTACCTCCTTCAATGTCAAGTGATTAATAGCAGTTGCGGAAAAAAGGAAAGATAGAAGAACATTATATATATATATATATATATTCATGAGGACGAGATTGTAATAGCACGTGGAAATGTTATTGTATTGGTAAATAGTCCGAAATTTATATCGAATACAAAGCTAAGGTCCACCATAGGTTCACCAATTCAAGTATTTATGTACAACGATTACATCAGATGGAAGACGTTCAACATAAATAAAAAACAGAATAGGGCAGACAAAAACAACATTCAAAAAAATAATATGACCTTGTCATTAGAGGTGAAGAGAGTTCTGCAGTGTTATGTATCTCCTATACTAACACATGGAAGCGAGTATTGAACAATAAACAAACAGGAAAGTGGGAAATTAGAGGCAATAGAGATGTGGTTCTACAAAAGAATGCTGAGAATATCATGGACTGCCAGGAAACTAATGTGCAAGGAACAAACAAACTAATATGTATTTAGTTATCTATATTTACATTTGTGTATGTATGTATATATGTTTTGTTGTGTACATGCGTTATAATATATATATATATATATAAATAGTACTGTGTTCATCTGTTTTGGTTAACCCTGCCTCCATTCCAATTAGCATTCACTGACCCCCTTCCCATTTCACCATAATTTACGACTTTGTTGGTGACTATCAGCTCCATTTTTGTCTTCCGCATGCACACTTTTTGGTGGGTTTCTATAGCCTGTGTTTACAGTTTTCATCATTGACATGATTCTTCTATTGATCTGTTTTTACACTAATTAATTCTCTTCTCGTAGCATTTCTCATACCCCGATTTCTTTCTATTTCTGTCTCTCAATAACAGTGCACACACCAGTTATCATCTACTAAACATACAGGTTATATAAGTCGCTTCATTGCATGGATATGGTTCTGGTGAGAAGCCATCTTTGTGCGATTATAATTCAATAATTTGATTATTTTGTATTTATTGTGTGTTATGTGTTACTTGACAAAGGTCCCAGTTGGACCGTAGATTGGAAAAAGTCCGTGTTCCTTTTCTTTGTTTTATCTTTTTTTTTTAAATTTGATAGTCCATACAGTAGCATCATTACATGGTTGGTTGGTTGCTGATCCAGTGGTCCATGGGCTCATGCCCTTTGACCTAATGACATTAAATGGCACTATATTGCTGGGAAGTAAAGCATCAATACATAAAGTTAGCATTTATCTCTTATATCATTGCTTATGATTGTAAAAAAAATATTGGGGTCGCAGCTAATGTAAATCTGCCACCACAACATTTGAGATGCCTATCATGTTTTTTTTTACCTCATTAATGCTAAACCTAATACTTTTATTGCAATGTGTTTATTTTACAATTTCAAACCTGGATGTATCCACGATATTGTATTTGCTTATACAAAATGCCACGTCATTGTTAATGTCTGGAGTGTCAAAACATAAAAAAAAAACTTACACACAAATCTCTGCTTCATCTCCTTTCCTTGATTCAAATTGTTTTCTTTTATATGAAATCCAAACATTGGAAAGTTTTTCATTGAGAAGCCAAAGATTCCGACAACATTAACAGCTGACCTGTATTGTTAAATCTGGTTTGGCATCCTGCGGTACACCTTTATTTGTGGGATAAACATGGCTTTGCATGTGAAATTATTTTCGAATTCATTATAATGAGTTTTCGATAAATAGACTTGAACAGAGAAACGACGTCATGTTCTTAAAATATCACGTGATTCTGCATGTATTGAGATGAAATTGTGTTGTATGGATTTTTAATTTAGGACAAAGCTATATAATAGGATAACATAACATTAGCAGATATACACTTGGATAAGGATGTGTGTTGTGTAATATAACAGGATAATATAACTTTAGTAGATATACCTAGGAAAGGGAAGTGTGGGTTGTGTAAGAAAGGCTATTTCTGCTGTTTTTCCGTTTGTTGTTTCTTTATTTTCGTGACAACTTGTTTGGGAAAACCACTAAATGAGAATTTTTGAGAGAATCATAAATTGATTTATGAGAAAAAGCATTATGTAAGTGTTTTGGAGAAAACCATTAAGTGATGGTTTTGAGAAAACCATTAAGTAAGGGTTTTTGTCTGCTTCTCAGCGTTAAATGCTGTTTATTTACAGGAGTTCATGGCATTCATTATTGCAAGATCGATTTCATGAAATCAAAAATTTGATAAGCAATTTGATATAATTGATTGGTTGCTAGTTATTAAATGATATAATGTCATTCTGGACATACCCATAGTTGCGCATTCTCCCCTTTCAGATGACGAAAGTAATGCATACTGATGGTATCATGTACTCATTGGTTGACCACGTTTCTAATTCTGCTGTTCATGCGCCCAGTACTAATAGTGTCACACTTAATAACAAATTCTTCAAATCTTAGTCATCATCCAGCAGCGTTCTTGACTGTGTTTCAGCACACCCCTTTTATAAAGTATATATTGGTACATTGGATGGGTTCTACTAGCTTTTATTATCGCGAAAATAAACAATACGGTAAATGTTTTGGAAAAAAAAATAGGTGATATAATAAATACACAGATGAGGAAGTGTATGCAAGGATTTATCATGAAATCAGCACCTTCGCCAGAATCTACGCAAATTTGTGACATAGAAATGACAGTAACTTACAGATTCAGCTGAACGTTTGCAGAGCGGTGGTACTTCAAGTGATGTTATACTCTGGTGAAACATGTTCTGTGTATAGACGACATGTGTGGAAACGTAATTTCACACAACATGTCTCACAAACGTTATGAACATCAGATGGTAAGACAAGATTTCAGATTACAGTCATTGACAGATCTGGTATCTCTAGAATTTATACCATTGTGACACACAGATTCGTTGTGCATGTCATCTGGTACATACGCCAGATCATCGCCAGCTGAAGATATATCTTTATGGTGAGTTGCAGAAGGGCATGCAATCTCAAGGTTACCAAACGAAGTGCTACAATGAATCGTTAAAGACCTCACTGAAAGCCTGTGAAAGGGACTAAGATATACGGGAAGAACTTGCACAAAATAGAGCTATATGCCGCTCTACAGTCAAAAACGGTGAAGCATCTTGTGAAAAGAGGAGAAGCGTAGCAGCTGAGCAGCGGAGTATCGCTAAATCAACACGGGTAGACCAACAATAATCTACAGTAGTCATCTCATACCCGAAATATACGACATCAAATCACTGTTCTGTAGTCCGGCAAAGTTGACAATCAAACTGATTGATAAACCTTTTACCTCTCACCAGTGTACAAAGGTAAACAAGAATTACTTTTAAATGGATGTTTACTCTTTTTTACTTTGCCACTATTCTTTCTTCTTACCTTTTACCAATCTAGTCTGTCCGGGTTAGCTCGGTCCGTAGCAGCGAGCATCAGTGAGTTTCTTTTGTATACAATATAATTCATCAAAAGACGTCGCTACATTATACGAAAAATATTCGCGCCCGATGTTAAAGGAAATTTAATTTCGTTCAAATGGCATATGCCTATATATATATGTATATATCTTTATATATCTTTATATATCTATATATATCTGTAACGGGAATAATGTATTATCATCATTTGGCTACTGATACGTTTGGTAGTATTGTACTACTAATATATTCATATTTTCACCCTGGCAGCGTCAGATATTACCGCTAGTATATTTAAAATAGGGAATGACTGCAGTCGTGAGAATTAGTAGTAAATGCAAGCATGTCTACTCATTCATTACCATACACATCGGCATGTCCTTAACAGTATTTTCTCGCTATGGGGATTGAATTTAGCTATAAATGCCACGCAACCATAACGAAATCGGCCATTCTGGATTTTTTGCAGCATAACCTGAGCGTTTGTCCGAATAAATGACACAGCAAATGACGTCTCAGAGAGCTATTTGAGGGCAGAAGTAACAGCTTCGACTTTCAGCCTGATACTTAATGTAGCTGTTCTGTAAGCTTCACTATAATGGAAACTACTTTAAGTTGTGATGATTTTCCTTTTGTAATTTTCACAAGCTGTTAATAACATATTTACATGTTGTAGTGTCTATGTTTATGTTTTGAACTCAGATCATTAACAAACATATTGATCAGAGGCAAGAACATACATCATGATAATTGAAGCATGAAGAGACAGAGAAAGACCACGAAGAAGGTGGATTGAAGGAGTGACGGACATTTCGATATGTTCCATATTACTGCATATCGAGCAAGTAACTGTGTTATGTCCTGAGAACCAATCTTCATTCAATACTGCTATGCCAAACACCAAAAACAGAAAAGAATACATTAGATAGGTATCCAAAGAGCAGCCCGTGAAGTGAAACACTGAGATTCTGATATTTTCTTATACAACTTTGCGATGATTAATTGTTATTAGCTTTTGCTAAATTAGCATCTATTTTCAATGTTTCACATTTTTGACCACCATTTCTTTCTACATTAACAAATCTGACTTTACTAAGGTAACGAAATGTCCGTGGTAACGAAATATCCACCGGTAGTTCTTCTGATACCGTACAATAAATTGCTTGTAGAAGTTATCAGGAGACACTTTATAATTATATTTCCGTCACACGATGTCGCGTTCTTATTGGAATACCGTCGAGATTGTCAGAGAGTTAACATAGAGAATAGGAATCAAGAAACTAGTAAAAGACTAGTGTCTGAGAGACAGTTTGACAATTTGATCTGGATATTTGGAGAAATATTTATGAATATTCATTACGATCCTTCTCTCCATGTCCACGATGTGTCTTATTATACTGTTACTTCTCTCGTGTCTGTCTATGTTTAGAATTAATGTCTGAAATGAATATTGATTTTATTGTATCTAAGAGCATAGCCATTTTTTGTGTTTACAAAATTGGGACATTATCTGCATAAAAGTGAAAACAGCTATCTCATACTGATTTAAAAAAAAACTTTCATTACTGCATGTTTTCCTGTGAAGGAGTGCATGTAGGCTTTCTATGGGCTTTCTAAGTATTGATGAGAGTTCACGTGAAAGGATGTCCACAAGGCAAGTAGTTATGAAACATTTGATGAGGATGGGTAAGTTAACTGAAATATGCAAAAACTGTGGCATGCTAGCCGTATTGACAACAATTTCTCAATATAATAGAAAATAAAGTTAGCTGTTTTTGAAAAATAAAGTGTCACAGTGGAGTAGAAAGAGTAATAATGAAAATCACGACTCCAAAATGTGCTGGCATAGGCAGGTCAATACGTCGGCCAAGCCCAAATGCTAATGAACACAATTGAGAATGTTGGTTATAATAGCTGTTGAGATTGAGAATATTGCAGGTAGCCTGTGACGATATATATGGTTATTATTGTTTATATATGCCGTCGTTACTGTACTCGTGCAACCCTTAGGTACTCTGTATCCTTAAGCAAATATCACAGTATATGCATACGGGTGGTTACTATGGCTCAACAATTGAACACAATACTCATTATGTCCCTCATATGACAAGTCAAACTAGTACTTTAATCTTCATGTTAAGTTCTTAGTTTCTCCTTAAAGTTATACTTCATTCAAGCCTTGACTTCTCTTTATACTTTACAGTTGGGGAGTAAGAAGACGAGATTGACAGAAGAAGACATGGCTGGATAATATTGAAGAATGGAGAGGGTGTGAAGTTTTCAAACTCATCAGGATGGTAGAGGATACAGATGCATGGGGATCTTTCTGACCATATGTCTCATTGTGACACCCCTACGACTCTGAGGGATTATGGGTTTATTATTATTATTAGTATAATTATTTAGTCTTTAACGCATGATATCTTCATTGCACACATGAAAAGTTTATGTGAACTCATATTCTCGTCTGAGTAAATGAATGTAGTGGCTCACATTTCCACGTCAGTTGATGATTTATCGTTATCATCGTATATCTATTATATTTCTCTTTACGGACCGTTTCATTCATTACGCAATTCTCCATAAATTTTGAGAGAGACCATGATTCACACTTATGCAAATCGTTTGTGCTGATAAGGTTCCTCTGAGTATTACCTATGTCAGAACGATTCATTAATACATACCTTTCAAAACTATGGCTATGCTAGCCAGCTTATGAACTAGCACTTCACCATAAAAAACTAATATCATGTCTGGAGTGAATTTGAATGTCATTGTTCTGGTCGCATACTGAACCAACAAATTCACCTTCTTAGTACAGACGTCTCATGCCTCAACTCTGCATAACATGTTATTTAGCTATTTTATCTGCATGAACAAGAACAGACTTCACCAGTCATACCAGTGTTTACCTTACATATTTTTTTCTTCATTCTAAAACTACTCGTGGTTATTTCAAAGGAACTGCTAGATTTTTATTTTTTTTTAAAGTAGGTTTTAAGACCGCACTGAATAAGGTTAACCATCGCGTTAATGACCAATTTTGTATTCATAGGTGTGGACAATTGCATACATTCCTGCAATATTATCGTTAATGGGTAATGCGTTTTCTCCAAAAAAAAAATGTCAGGGTAAACAATCAAGTGTGAAACTCAGATACTGTCTTTCACTATTTTTACCAATTTCAGTGTTTCGTAATAGATTTGAAATTTCACACTGGTGCGCTTCCTGAACGTCGCAAAGACATAAAATGTCATCATTCATCATTGTTAATGAGTCCCTTGACTTCTGCATCCACGGTCATGGAATTCTCCCTCCCTCATCCCATTTTCTGTGTAGTGTAATAATAAAAGGTGCTCTGTAGTGCGAGCGGAGTGGGTAGCAATTCCTCTAAAGAACAAATGCTGATAAGCTCACATAGATAATTTCATGTTCTTCTTCTTGATAATTCCCCTGTCAGTAAAGGCTGCGGTGCTAAGTTTCAATGAACAGTGTGCCATGCTTCAGATAATCCATGCATGTCGCAATAGTTATACAACTAAGGAGCACCTATACTATTTTTAGAAAGGCTATGGTATGTCAAGAGCTGCTCACGGCTAAAGGGATTATTTTATCATCTTCATCATCATCATCATAATCATCATCATGCTTCTACAAGTTGTTTTTACATTTTCGGTTATCATTCATACTCTTACAGTTTGTGACATGTGTTCCAATGAACACTCTTGTCTTAGCACACATTGCTTTTCTTTTCTCGCTGGGTGTTTTCTTGTGTTCTTGATACACGTTTTTGTGGTAAAAACGTCGATCTGTGTGTATTTTCATTCGTTTCAAGTTTTGTCTAATAGATTACAGTTTTGAGCCATTAAAAATGTCCATTGCAGCTTTCATTATTAGATCAAAGTTAGGAATGTTGATACGGCATTATTAAAGCAGAGGGGTGGGGTATCCAAAAGGAGTAACGTCTTACGATCATTTTTTTGGGGAAAACCAATAATGCAAAGATAGCTGATTTAGTGGGGGCTTACCATCACTTTTATTTAGTTTATGGCACTAGCCTGAATGCCAAGTTAACATTTCCTATACAAAACGAAGAATGTCAAATGAACTCTGCAACCTCTTCCTCTAAAATGTACATACTTGAGTTTAGTATTAGTGTTTGTGCGTGTGTGTGCATGTTAGTAGTGTTAATTCTGTTTCCCCGATGTAGATAATCCACTTTACATTAGCGATTGATTGCCGATAACGCCAGCTCTGTTAACATACTCATTGTCACGTAATTCCTACATGGAACTGTAAATATCTGATCAATGTGTGGATTCATGGCTCATTTCCCGCGCACGTTTGATCACTAGCACGATTAGATAAATGGACCGCAAGACTATTGTCGAACGTAGTAATGTGAATCAACATGTGTGCACAGGAGTAAAGTATACTATGACACATTGTTAGGTAAACCTTATACAACGCTTTTAGCTTGACCACATAGGTTTGAAATATAACAAGTGTTCTGTTACAATATATACACATATATATATGGCGAGCATATACTGAAATATTTGCGATTTTAGCAGTAACAATATTGCATAAATTTCGCACCTGTGTTACTGGGCTGAAAAGTGTGTAAAATAATAATATCACTCGTCAAAGTCGAGTGTATCGGACCATTGGCGCAAATAAAGAAGATCAAATCTCGATTATTTTCTCTTTCAATCTTGTAGGATGTGTTTTTCTACCTTTGTCTTCATATTTATTCTCCTATTCATCATTTATTTCATATCTGATGTCTAACGTTATACTTTACATTTACATGTTCTTTATTGATATCTGAGTGTGTTCTTTGACAGACGTCTGAGTTTCAGGGAACAGCCCTGCGTATCCTCATGGCAGGCAAAGACTTAGCAGCAATGCCGTTTACGGCTGCTGCGCAGTGTGAGCAGAGATTATAATTTCTTTTGTACCGAAATTTGGTGGTAGATGTGGTGGAATATGCACTGGAAATTCTGAGCCACCAAACTCAGATCGAAAGACTGGATAGAAACAAGAATGCAGTAATGGTATGATACGTGGGTGCATAAGAGACACATCGACAATAACTATGCGGTACCTACTCGACTGTCCAATGGCACTGCACAGATTACAGTATAGCGTGCACGGCGTACCTTTAAATACATGCAGATAAGGAACACCCATTGCATTCCGAAATACAGAAAGTTAAAGGTAGCAGACGAGAGGGAAGTCGTGTATGGTACGTGTTGAGGATGTCATACAAAGTGTATGCAGGTTGCAAGATGTGGCAGTAGGTACGGACGTGGGTTGGATAAGTCTACCCACAGATTTAGAAATTTGTTTGAGAGTAGTAATAAAACCTAGCAAGGGGTGCAGAAAATGGTGTCCACTACTGTGGAGCAAGAGGTGCAGGCTTTGGTCAGTGAGAATGTCGAAGCGGGGCATGTGATTATGTGATTATATACACCAATGGTTATGTGATTAGACATATTCGCATCACTTTTGCTTTCACAGCTCAGTGCGCAGGTAAAACGATCAGAGAGGAAATTGGGGCCTTTGCTGTGACTACGAGTAACATGACCATGAAGATTATGGCAGTGACCAGGGTAATTGAGTGGGTGGACACACAGAAGGTAACACAAATCTGCATCTTCAGTGACTTTATGAGTACATTTAAGAAGGTACAAGTGGGCCTCATTCGCGAACAGTGGATTAAGGCCATGAGAAAAATTGAAAGTAGTTACATTTATTTTCGAGCCGTGGATTGTGGGTGTTCTAGGCAACGAATGAGCAGATCAACTGGCACGATTGTAGCACAGGGTGATGGGGCAATGGATCGAGCTGACGTTTTGAATTATGTAAGAGATATAGCACGCGAGAGTGAGACTAGTGTGGATGATGATTCATTTTCAATGGCCAGGATTAAAGATTAGGGTTTGAAATGCAGTGTTGCTATACGTGAACATTTTGGAGGGGGCGCAGAAGAATGATGGTCAACCAGCATAGGACCGGTACTGTCAGCAGAAGTGTAATGGCGGATATTATTGGGGAGAGATCGGAGCAACTATGGACGTGTCCAGTTATAGTGATGATGATTCGACAACTAACCAACCAACCAACAAATCAGCCATCCAACGAACCAACTAACACACAAACTAACAAACAAACAAACTAACTAAGTAATTAACTAGCCAACTAACTAACTAACCAACCAACCAACCAACCAACTAACTAACTAACTAACTAACTAAATAGCTATATAATTAACTAACTAACTTACTAACTATCTAGCTAACAAACAAACAAACTAACTAACTAACTAACTAGCCAACCAACAAACCAGCCAACAAATTAACTAACCAACCAACAAACAAACGACCTAACTAACTAACTAACTAACTAACTAACTAACTAACTAACTAACTAACTAACTAACTAACTAACTAACTAACTAACTAACTAACTAACTAACTAACTAACTAACTAACTAACTAACTAACTAACTAACTAACTAACTAACTAACTAACTAACTAACTAACTAACTAACCAACCAGCGATCCAACCAACAAACGAACTAACTATCTATCTAACTAACTATGTACTTTATTCATAACTTCATAGCATCTCTCCTCTCGTTCTCCTAACATATGATATGATATATGTGCCTCTGTAATTTTATTGTTTGTTCGGTGTCTTTCCTCCTGGTAAAGGTTTTGTTAATTGAACCGTTGTCTGTCTCACTGTCTTCTGTTTAGTATGGTGTGTTAATTGTTGTTAACATTTATACCTATTTCTGTTTATAATTAGATACATTTAATTGTGCCATTTTAACACCGATAACTTACTGAAGTTTTTGGAAATAAATATATGAAAGATCAATACCGCTAAAAATATTCATCGATAATAGCTAATAAATGTAGCTCAACTGTAATCCACAATATCTGTGTGCATGTGTAGTAGTCTAGCTGTGGCTCTAAATAAGGAGGGGAGTGTTCGAACTCTAGACGTACACATCACAGGTATATTAGTGGTAGGATATTAAGGTCTGCTTCGCTGAATGTTCTAAAGAGCTCTATAAATAGATTTTGGAATTTTCTATATCCAAATATATTCAACATGTAAGTTTGGTATCGGTTTTCATTTTTAGATACGTTGGGTTGTTTACAATTTGTTATTTTGTGTTTTGTTCTGTTTGTTTTCGTCTGTTCTTTTCTATATTTTTGCTGGGAGTAAATGAGGGACAAATCGTTTTAGGAAAAACTTGGAAAAAAGTAATGTAGTTTTTCTGATCACGTGTAACACATAATAATACACATACTTCGAAGATTCGACTAGAATGTCTTTATCAAGAACACAACATAATACACAACATAATACACAACGAGTAAGAAGCGACGCTGTTCACGTCTTCATCACATACTAATCACTGGGAGTGATGCTTCTTGCTTTGTGTTCTTGTGTTCTTAATAAAGGTCATTTGGTTGAAACGTCTATTTTATGTATGTTATTAAGTGTCTTCTTTATTATTTCATTTCGCTTTATATCCCTTTGTGCCTTGCAGCGTTAGGTGTAGAAAAGTTCTCTGGAGATGACCTTTTTGTGTTCTTCATATATATTTATTTTTGTTGACTCCTTTATTTCTGCAATCCATCGTTTGTAGAGTCTGGCTTTGTAATCATCGTGCCTGTATAATAATGCTTTGTGATGGTTAATGTCTGATGGTAGCCTGGAAGCGTATGAAAAATACTTAATCTGTTGTCTTCTGATGTAATCCAGGACTTGCATTGTGTTTGTTAGTCTTCTGATGTTTTCATTTATTATTGTGTCTCTTACTCCAAGAATTCTACGTAGACAAGTCATTTCGGTTGTAACACGTTTTCATTTTGGCTTTTGTTGTTAATGTCCATGTTTGGCGTTGGAAGCGTAGTGATGGTAAGATGATCATTTTATATAGTGCAGTTGTGGTGTTATGTTCACATATTTGTTTTTAAAATAGTGGACATCTGCCCTAAGATATAATATGATATGTTGCATTTATGTTGGGTTTCTTTGATGTTTTTTAATTTCCATTTAATAATATGATGCGTCCAATAAAAGTGAAGTCTTTCACCTGTTTAAGCTGTTGGTCATAGTGATGTTTCGTTCTCTTTTAACGGTTGACATTACCTCACTCAGTTTTCTCTGTGTTTATCTTCATGGGGAAGTCCTTAGATTTGTGCAGTCTACTTATATGTTTTTGTAGTTGTTCTTCTGATGTTGATATTATTGCTTGAGCGGCTGCAAAAAGAAGATCACACATACGGTTGTTTATGTTGTCTGCTTTATTGGTGTTGGTAATTTTATATATACAATCGGTATATTTGATGAGTAACAAGGGAGATAGAACACATCTTTGTCGAACGCCAGAGGGTATGTGGTATTATTAAGTGAGCTATTATTAATTTGAAAAATATCCTTACTATTTTCCCAGTTTCACCTAAAAGTGTTTATTGTATTTTTATTCACAGCAAAACTGTATGAAAGAGAGTAGTAAAAGTTGTGCACAAAATAAATAAATAAAACAGCCACACATATCTATGGGTGCTAACGGTTACTAAATGTACATATAGTACACACACAATTTATTATATATAAAAGTTCAAAATCTATTTACACAGCGAGATAGAATAATCTGCTGAGCCGACCTTAATACCCTGCCACTTCTATACATATGATATCCAACAGGCGAAACTCGGAACAGGGTAATGTAGTTTCGAGTTTCACTTGTTGGATTTCAGTTTTGTTGTAGTGAGTACATATTATCGATCTAATAACTGTGATATGTACGTATATCGCAGGACCGGTCTTAGGCCATTGCAACCTATGCGGCCGCATTGGGCCCAAAGTTTGCACCAAAGCTCAGTGTCGAAAAATCTAATTTTAAAGATAAATAGAAAAATTATCAATACTTGATCCTTTTACCTAAAATATCAAGAATTGTTTTTAGAAAACCTATTATATCAGGAATAACAGGCAAGATATTCATTCAAGTAATACCAAAAGTACCACGAGAACATAAATTGAAAATAGCTAATGTTAAAGAAAATCTAAAGGAAAAAGTTGGGCACGACTATTCCGCCCACACTGGCAAAACACTTCCAATGAGAACCAACTCCTTTGCAGAAGAGATTAATCTCTATACTGATGGTACGGCATTTAAAGATAGTACTATTTATTCGGAATACGAAACCACAATAATCTCACTTGATGTATTAGAACCAACAACATATCAGCTTCATTTGGGGCCTACTGGCTAAACTTATGAATCTGAGGGAGTTGTTATCTTGAAAACTTTACTTAACATTTCTGGATTATTCGAAAACAGTTAAACAGAACCAAATGATGTATTGTTATTCTAACTCAAAGGTCGCACCGATTCATTGTCTAAAATTGCAGAGTAAATTCCATAGATAACACTCAAAATGTAGACAACGTATCATAATAGGCAGATTTCAGTAACGTTTGGGGTCGAAAGTCACATGTAGTGGATACCTGGACATACTCGATATACGCATGAGAACCGGTTAATCTATCAGTGTGGTATCCTATGACATTTAAGTCTTAATTTCCAGCATTTCTACCTGTGAAATATCATGATGTGGTGGGCCAATTTCTCGTTAATTGTGTTTCATCTCTATCGTTCTAGTTGCTGTGCAAAGGATCTCGCATTGCTCTCGTGCGGTCCCATGGTTAGCAGATAACTAAATTCATAAAAGTACCTTCTCGTGGTGCACACCGGAAGCAGAAATACATCTGTTCTTTCTGTATTCCTGGTTAACACTTTTAGGCTCGTGTCCATGGATGTGAATGCTGTAGATGGAATTAGAATTAACAGTAGAGAGACAGGAAATATATCCTAAACATTTACGCCATCACATGCAACATATGCAAGCCATCTGTGCATTCCGACTTGGCCGGCTTAAAAAGCAGAAACATTGAAGGGGAGACCATTGTCAATATCCCTAACTTACGATGATCTTACAAGTACACACCGAATATGGAAAAGGTAACATACGCTAGAGGGCAGCGTAGTGCACGTGAGTCGATTCAGTGGCAACGGAGATACAATGGTCCAGCACAAGACCGACTGGCGGAATTGCTGTTAATGCTTGAAAACACACAGAACCCCACATGTCCATCACAATTCACCACATTCAAAGTAGGAGTCATGACTTAGGTATTGGATACGCCAACTTGGATACGCGCTCCAGGGTATGGAAGAAAACTTTGAATACAGCCCCCCCCCCCCCCCCCGCCATTGCACATAGGTCGAGCATTGAACAAATGTAGTGGAGAACACTGTTAAATGACTGACCGAAGCGGTGTTGGGACTCGGAATCTAGACACTGCGGGCAACGTAGAAAGGGGGTGGCGCAAGTCAATAACGACACTGCAAACCTAGCCCAACTCGACTGTCGGCCGTTGCTCAACACGGCTCATACAGAGAGAGTTCGGTTCAGTACCCAAGGGCCCACTGCGAAGTCCTCGTACGATATTCGTATTTTACCTACCTCTTTGGGTGATGTACACAATACAGAAGAGTCAAAATACAGAGACTGTGCCTAGCGATGGATTAGAAGTCCATCTCAAGCGGACGAGGCGAATGTATGAGAAATGCACAGGTACAATTCCAGACCACCGACGTGTTTGGCAAAGCATCCCCTCACCTAGGAAGATGTATCAACCCTGAATCACATTCGACCGTCGCCGTTACCCAACACGACTCATACGAAAGAAATTGAGTCTGGGACCTAGCGAAACAAAGGGTGGCAATGGAATGGTCTTCCTACACAAGGAACAACTCCCTGGCTGCGAAGCGCCTCGTCGGAAGAGATATAAATAATGAGCGAGACAAGCAAACTATCGGCTCATCTCGTAACATGTATCTCCTCTTCCCCCAACCCGAATAGAAGATTCCTCTAAATGGTATTGCAACTAGTCGAAAGGCGAAGTCTTCTGGGTATGAAAAAATCTTAGAAATCTTCCCATTGCAGATAGGAAGTAAGAGCTATTCTCTCATAATTCCTGGGATTCTCAAACATACAATCAAACAACCTCATTCTAGTTTTTCCATTTCAAGTTTGTAGTCATTCACACTCTTCCGGTGTGTGTTTCAATAAATATGTTATGTAAGCCATGTAACCATGGACAGTGCGTTCTTTACACTTCGTGTGTAATATCGTGTTCTTAATGACAACTTTTGGCACAAAACATAGATTTGCATGTGTTTTCATGTTTGTTTCCAGTTATTATCAAAACTTCATTACCGTGTTTCCAATTCTCGCCTGTTGGATTATTGTTTTTCTGCAGTTACTGCCTATAATAGGAAAATTGGGCGGCTAGATTGAAGCCAAAAATGGGGAGCAAAGAATAGCAGAGCTGTTAACGTTCCATGCTTCTCGTAGGATACGACTGAGGAGGTTTTGGTGTGGAATTGGCTGTTCCATCCCACGGGGTCAAAATGACTCAGAATCCATATTATAGTCGGAATTATCAGGTCGAACGTTGCAGATATCGCAGTTATCATGATACAGTGCATTCAATTCTCTCGACTACATCCTGATAATCTACAGCAGTTTGTGAACGAACATTGATAAAGAATATGTATTAGGCGGCTACATTAACCAGAGTTTAGGTTACACAAGACAAGTGCATTGTTGTCCCTCACGTTTCCATGTGTGCTCTCTAATGTCATAAACCATTTCTAAATTAGTTTTACTGTTACGTCATTTTCCTGTGCTAGTATTTATCAATCGATCTTCCGTTAACGCTTGCTACATATAACACAAAGAAAACTACGCCTGTTTGGTCATATAAAGAGACACAACTGTTGGAGGGAAGAGTACCTGGGAGGAGGAGAAAGGGCAGACCAAGAAGACGATGGACTGACGACATTAAAGATTACATGAACACATCGCTAGAAAATGCAAGCCGCATCGCCCAAGACAGAGGGGTTCAGAGAGTTCATTGGGAAGACACGGTTCTGGAAAGAATACGTAACATGACATAAAATGAGTTTGTTGATTCAAAAGCCGGTAAGTTGATCCTCTCATATTCGCTTCTTTGCTAATTCCTGGTCTTAGAGTTGTATCCTTCTGAATAAATTGGTCTTGGGTTTGCTAGTTTCTTTTAACATCATTGGGGCATATGGAAATTATTTTTAATTTTAGATGAAATTCTCATCCTTTCACAATGTAGGCGTAGTTTCACCCATGTTATTGCCATCTATTCTTCGGTACAGTTAATCCAGAAGACGTGTCCGACGGTGTAGACAACAAGCAGCAAACAGAATAAAAGAAGATTAAAGGTGAAGACATGTGATCCATTAACGTTCATTAGCAACAACAACAATGAACTTAGTTGGCAGAAAACGACGAAGTGTAAATTTTGGCATGACCAAACGAGTACCTATCAACTTGCAGATGGTAAAGTAATGAGAAATTAAGATACGTTTTGAACTAGATTGTTGAAAATGGTTTGTCCATAAGTGCTAAGCTGCTAGCCAGCAGTTTAAAAAAATTGTCAAAAAATGTTTAAATCAAAAACTGCCTAATTACATCACTACCGCATTTACTCAATAGCGATGGCGCCATTCTTCGATGCTTTCAGAACACGAGCTGTGCTACTCTACCTTCCTGTGACTAAGATAACCACAGGAATAATTCTTGTTGTAAACCACATATAACAAATTAATAGAGACCCGGATTTACTGGTCGACAGGCAAGTGATTTATCACTGCATTACATATTTTATTTTCTAAAAGAATCAAACTGTATTTACCTATTGTCTTTTGTCTGATTTTCTTCCGTCATCTGTAAAAATTCCCCCAATGTATTGAAATTCCTGCACTTGCTTCAGTACTTGATGACGTGTTTTTAATGTTGATTGTATTAAGTTCTATGATTATAGATATTACATCTGTTACTCTGTATAGCATCCCAATATAACATCTACATTATGTATTTTTTCCACAAAATTCTAATATAATAAACTTTTGAAATAAATACAGAAATCTGAGCATTTTCTCAACAAAATATAGAAAATATCTACAATTTGACAGGTATGATATCTTCCATCTTTGTGATATACAAGGTTATCCAAGTAGATGTCAGTCGTCAAGAAACGCGTCCAGATTAATTTCAGTTAATCATTATGAAGACAGAGTAGTTAACATCATTCACCTTACAATGATATTGATTGCCTTTAACATCTTAATCAATTTCAAAAATACAAATATCAGATTCTGATAGATCAAAGATAAAAATTCCAACTTGCGTAAATCAGTTAATTATTTTTTTGCGTATAAAACTGAAACTTTTTTTTGCATCAGCTATTTTTGCCATTTCTTAATCTATTTCTCTCTGTCTGACACACGGATCAATCAGAACATTGCCTCCAGTCGTCCTATGCTCACATACTGACAACAAAGCTGAATTGTACTCACCAAAGAGAATATTATAGAAAGATATTTCCAGCTGTAAGAATATCAATATTATGTGTCACGAGAACTCAGTACATCATGATGAAATAATTAAAAACACAAATAATAGTGGCGTAGAAAGAAAAATAAAATGAAAATTTCATTTTAGTTGGAACTCCAAGCAGTCTTGCAGAACATGTTTGTTTTCATAGAGGAAACGGGTATCTACAAAATTTTACTTTTCCCATATGCAGCGTTCTGTTTATCTCCAATTCGTCGTTCGGTTTGGTAGGAACAATGCAATTTATATGTGTAATTTAAGAATGCGGCAGTATATAAACATGCTGCTTGCTTTAAACAACGCAGCGATATATTCACATTTTTATTTAGCACTTTCAATTTCGTCAAATTGTGTTGCGTTTACAATTTACGAAAACATGCTTCATCAAGATAATTTGAGTTTGAATCGTTTGTTTTTATCTTCAGGAATTCATGAACAAACAACACAGGTCTGATATCATTTTGAACAATAGAGGGTTTGCACAGGATGGTATTATAAATAGAGAATTTCCACAGAATGGTATTATAAATAGAGGATTTCCACAGGATGGTATTATAAATATAAGAATTTGTCTAAAGTGTGCTATTATTTTTGAAATCTCTTACTTAGACGGTGTAACAGCTGTACATATGAAGTTTCGTGGAGGCTTTCACAAGCCAAAATCTTCAGCATGTCTTCATATGTATGTCATAAATAGTCCAGGAATGGAGGGGGGCGGGCGGGTCCCAAACTGTGGGGGATGTAGCACGCCTCTCCACCCAGGTGGATGTTTGGGGTGACTTTAATGTCGGCTTGCGGTATCATGATTATTTATTATCATGATTGCTTTTCTGTTGAAAATATTGTAATTTTTTTCACCAAAACTATTTAGTAAATATATTTCTAGTGACATTCTTTCTAGAATGTTGTCTTAATAGTAAATGCTCTGAACTCCTCTCTGTCCCGGGTTAGCAGGCCTGCTTCGGCATGAGACATGTGCATATTCTTCAATGTAGCTGGTCCATCGTCTTCTTGATCTTCCTCTTCTCTTCAAAACTGACACTCTGCCATCCAGAACCAGCCTTTCGATACCATCATGTCGCTTTAAGTGTCAAAAATATTTTAGTTTCTTTCATATGATGGTATTTAGAAGCCACTCTTCATTTAGTTCCAGTAATTTCAATATTTCGATGTCCTTCTTTTTCTCTATCCGTGATATTCGTAGAATTTTTCTGCACTTCATTTCAAATAAATTTATTCTATTGGATATTGTCTTGTTTAGAGTCCAAGTCTCTCATACGTTGCCATTGGGAAAACACATGATCTTAAAACGCCTACTTGAGCTGCGTTATTACTACTTTGCCACAGCTTACTCATTTGTGTTAATTTGATTGCTGCATTTGCGAGACTTCTAAAGATTCTCGACAGAACAATTTCCGGAACTGTTTATATTTGCTCCAGGGATTCAAATTTGTTTACACATTCTAGTTCTAGATTGTTAATGTTGATTATCAATTTGATCTTTGTTTTGTCTATTGTCATTGTTGTTGTTTTTCGTGCGTTTAGAGACATATTTTAGATCTCGCTGTATTTGTTGTGATTAGTTGTTTCAGTCTCTCAGGATGTGTAGTAAAGGAGTACTGTGTCGTCTGCATATTTTGTGTCTGGAAATTTAGGAAATAGCAAGATAAGTGATGACCAATATTTAAAACTTGTATTTTATGTTATGTTAATTCTGTATTGCAATGCATGTAATGTTCATCAAATAAAAAAATAGAAAAGTATATAAACATAGCAAGACACACAATGTTGTCAATTGTTTCACACAAACTTATCAAGACACACGATGTGGTTAATAGTTCACATATACATATCAAGACATAACGATGTTCTCAGTTGTGTCCCATACACATATCAAGACACACAATTTATAGTATTGTTTCACAAACACACATATCAAGACACACGTTGTTGTCAATTGTTTCACATACACATATCAAGACACACGTTGTTTTCAATTGTTTCACATACACATATCAAGACACACAATATTGTGTATTGTTTCACATACACATAACAAGACACACAATATTGTGTATTGTTTCACATACACATAACAAGACACACAATGTTGTGTACTGTTTCACATACACATAACAAGACACACAATATTGTGTATTGTTTCACATACACATAACAAGACACACAATGTTGTGTAGTGTTTCACATACACATAACAAGACACACAATATTGTGTACTGTTTCACATACACATCTCAATGCAGAACGATGTTGTAAATTGTTTAACTCATATGTATACGATTACTACATACGACGTGGCTGAAATAAGTTGGAATATTTAAACTAAGATTTCAAAGGTATCGGTAGTGGGTTGGGGAGTGTTGGATAGTCTTTCAAAGTTCCCACGGGGAGCGTAAGCGGGAAAAGTTTGGGAACCACTTAACTGTTCAGTTGAGGTTGTACGACGTTTGGTGTGGTGCAGCACGGGTGAGACCGACATGTCTTCAACATGGATAATTTTTATAAGTGTTTAGATTTAAATGAATTATATTTCATAATATAAATGATAGAGCTGTTCGTTAACAATCAGTAACATAGAATACAAGATACATGTATACTGAAGCATATTAAAAACGCACCATCTGTTTAATCCAAGAACAAAGTGTGAAGTGTAGATTTAAGTGTTTACAAGTTTACATATTTGAAATATTTTCCTATTAATCAATGCTAGTCATTAATTTTTGCATTTCATTGTTTTGCAATACATTACTTGCTGTGCAGGCAAGAGAGAAAACCAAAATGTCAACCAATAATAACCTCAGTATCTTTTATGTCTACAGTGTGCAAGCAAACACGTTTGGCAGCGGCTCCTCATGGAAAGCACAGGTCTGTGAAAGAAATTCAGAGGAATCTAGTCACATGCACGTGTAAGATCAGCTTCGAACTCTTGCAAATTTGCCGGAGAACATTGCCTGTAGACTCTACGTCCAAGCTCGTCTCACATATATTCTATAGGGGACATGTCTGGTGATACGCAGGCCAATCAATCGTCACAAAGCTCTGCTGCTGTAGATGTTGCTGTGTAATACATGCGGTGTACGCACGTGAGTTATCCTGCCGGAGAAGCTGCAAGTCTGGAAAATTTATAACCCAATATAATAAATAAATTATTTATAACCCTAACTGTAACTCCATAGAAATGTTGCAGTTAAAAATATCTACATTTTTCCATTTGTCGTGAGAGATACGAATTGTTTCTTGGTTTGTATATTTCAGTATGTTTTCTTTCAATGTTTCTGTCATAAATAATTGAATCGCTGAAATTCTTGAGTTAATTTTACTTTTTGCATGTCGACTTGGGCCATGATTTGGTTGAACCCATTTTCGGAAGCTCTTCTGTCAGTTACTGTATTTCTTGGAATGGAATATCAAGCAAGGTCTTTATTTTTCGAAATGTACACCTATCCTTGGTCTGCAGACGAGTGAGCTTGTATGTTGACTTGAATAATCCAATTCATTTTCACTGCGATTTTCCCGACTATTTTCCTCAGTGGATAGAAGATCTATGCTTGATACACTACTTGAAGGCATACAATTATCACTGCTAAACACATTTTCAAAAGCTTCATCATTGCTGTCAAGAATAATTGAGGCAACAACAATTTTGTGGCAATAAAAGGTACTTACATCCATGGTTTCAACACGTTTATATGGAATGCACGCTGTGAAAATGAGAAATTGGAAGGGATATACTTTCTCTTTTGTAAAGATGATGTTAGACTTGATTGCATCTTCAGTGAAAATAAAGCTGTCTCTTTTTTAATGGAAAGCTTCGCTCACCTGCTTAAAATAATGTGTCATGACGTAATCAAGTTGACTATCGTTTAATGGTGAAAGTGAGTTGCGTTTCTAAAGAAAAGACAATGGAGTCCGATTGGACACAACTGGTAAAAAGTTCTATAGCTTATGATATAAGACAATTTAAGTCGAATTTTAAAAATTTTAGCATGTTGTTTGTAAGCATGCTTGTGGCAAATTCATAAAATATCACACACATACAAACAATTTAAATGAAATCGAAATAGTGAAAGTTGACAGTGATGTCCGTTTGGACCACATGTTAGTTTAAGGGTTAAAATGAAATAATGAAAAACGAAGTAGGAGATTCGTTCTCAAAGCATTACATAACGGTGATATTTTAAATCTTCTGAGTATGAAATAAACCTCGTGGAAAACTTCCCATTGCACATAGTAAATTAGAGCTTAATTTTTCGTAAATCATAGAGAAGAACACATAATGCAGTGGCGTAGCGTGGGTCAATGGCGCCCGGGGCGGAATCATAACTTTCCGCCCTTGTGACATTAAAAAAATATGACAGTGATTGTGAAAAGATACGCCACTGACATAACGATTATATATATATATATAAATATATATATATATATATATATATATATATATATATATATATATATATATATATATATATATATATATATATATATATATATATATATATATATATACATGTATATACATGTTCGTGTGATAACACTTATAATATAGACCATTTCAGCCAATTGTGACAAATAGACTGTCATAATACAATATTTTAAATATGTTTTTGTCAAAACGAACATGGGATATATATCTCGTCAGGAAATTGCGTTCTTCTTATTTTGGATTTGAATCACAAATATCCGGGGATTTATTTCGACATCATTTTAAAATGGAAGATTGAGATGATTTGTCACGTGCTACGAACAATCGTAGGGGAATGTAAACAGCCGCTTGAGATATTGATAAAATATAAGCAGCCGCTTGAGATATTGATAAAATATAAGTATCCGCTTGAGATATTGATAAAATGTATTTATACCTTGGAGTTCATGGAGACTAAAATATGTTCTCCTTGTTTAAAATAAGGGAGATGATTTGTCACTCACATAAATAATGAGAAATAAAACTTTCTAACATTACTCATTTGACTATTCTCTTGCCATTATTGGCTGTCACACAAAGTATACTCACAGTGGTCAATGAAATTCACGGCTATAGTCAAATGAATCATTAAGAAAGCTTAAGTTCCCATTAGCCAGAAGGTCGTACATTTTATAAGGTCTAGTTGAAATCAGATTTATTAAAGATCTTTATTACCGGATTATGTTAACACTTTATTTACATATTTCTCTGGTAATATGTACATACACGATTTTTAAACCAATGATAATAACAATTATAACGAAATGAGTATTCCTTTAGTACAATTCCATTTTGGTGTTACGGCATAGTTTAGACCTACGTTCAGATTTCAAAAATAGAAACATTAATCGAACCTAATTAACATTCCCAAAAACGTATACTGTTTATTAAAGTTATAATTTTAACATATTTAGAAATCAAGTCTAAAAGACGACGTTTTGATATTTCTTTGTCATTAACTGTTTGTGCTTTGTCATTAACTGTTTGTGCATTGTACATTAACTGTTATTCATCTTCATTTTCTTCTTTTTTAGCGATAACTCTTAAACTACAGATGGATCTCTCTTGTAACAAGACAATGGTTCTACTATACCACCATATGATACGGTTCAGATAAAGATGTTATGTCGTCGTTTTTTGTGTGCATCTTTTGCACAATTCATCGGAACTGTCTTGATTGTGTCTAATACGTCCAGTATTTTAGTAATTGCATTCAGGGGAATTTTCTGTAGTCATTTTACTAGTAGACGAGCAGTGCATCATAACCAGTTTAACAGCATTTCACACAATGTTAACTTATCTCAATTATTAATTTTAATGGTAACCACTGTTTGATCTTTATGCAGCTGTTTGAATCGTTTTAGATTTGACCACCGAAGCCCATTAACTTGTTTAATTCCCGTTCTACATTTCTCCTCTATGTCTTTTAATACAGTGAATGTATGTGTCGCAAGTACAACTGATACGATACATCTGGTCTTGGAATGAAAAATAGAAAGAAATATGCCCTCCAAACCAACGATGACTTGTGTAGATCAGTAGTATCATCATTTACCAAATGCAAGACATGCGGCAATTTCTGATCAGCAGCTACGCCATTAACATAACTACTATCGCAAGCGATCTTGCCTGAAATTATAAATATCTGAATCCACGATTCTACGTCATTTCTCTGAGTTATGGTCTGTAACTCAGTAACTGTCTATAGTTCTCGCAACCTCATACCAAAATGAATCCCCTATTGTTGTTGCATTTTCCAAATTTCTGTCTTTCTATACTAAACATTTTATGTTATATGAATACAATATCTCTCCCTTTTTGTTTTATATATTTTCATGCACGTTTCTCACTTTTAAAAATAAAATTCCACTTTTCTTTGTGATGTTTAGGAATCATATTCTCATAAATGTGCTTTCATTATGGTTTCACCAATTTCAGTTATACCCGTCTATACAATTTAAACCTCTCACGGCAGTGAACGATAATGAAAATGATAATGGCGATGACAGATTTCCCATAAGAATACGATTTTGACACTTCTATCACGAAAGTCACAATGGAGTTTGCTTAAGTTCCAGATTTATGTTTCTCATAAGTTTTGTTTAAGAAAGTTTTCAGAACATTTCTTGTCCCAGAGAAATATTTTTATTGAATGCACTTTTTTTGCACTCTTGATGCAAGCAAGTTCCGTATAAAAGAAAAGGTTAATTCTGTAGAATATTTTGCAAACATCTTTTATAGGCCTCATTTCAGCGGAAATTATTGTGTGGAGCAGTCAACCATGCGTCCAGCTTACATAGTTCCTCTTTCTAGATGCGAATAAGGAGGTATTAATGTCACTATCCTTTGCTGTCATTTCTGGTTCATGTGACAAACGGTTTCGTGGCCGTGAATAGTTAGTATCGATGTTTCCTTAAATATATTTCTATGTAAGTTGTCCTTTGCAGAACGTTGTCTGTCCTTAGTGTCACTCTGTAAGAAACTCAGTTCTGTGCTAGCTGCTCAACTTCTTCAAGGACGTCTACGATACCTTGTTTCTATCGTAGCTTTGGTCTGTCTTCCCTGGAACTTTTTCATCCATGATTAATCATTCTAAACCATAGCGACTGATAATGTCATAGTGTACATAATGTCCAAAATATGTTAGCTTAAATAGTTTTGAGGAGCCAAACTTCTTTTATGTTAAGATATTTGAGGACGTCTGCGGTACTTATTTTTCTGTGCATGATTTTCTTAGGACCTTTCTTTGCAGTTCATTTCGAATGCCGTTCTTCTGCATTGCAGATGTCATTTTCATCTCTCACAAATACATGTTGCCACTATAAAAATATATCTTCTGAATAGTTGTATCTTGGTTTTTCTGTTTGCCCCATGCCATATATTTTTAATCTGTAATATTGTTTGAAAGGGACATTGCTAATTTCTTTCTAATCTCCACTGAGCAACTTCCTGTGGTGTTATTGGTTGACCCGATATATTCACAAATTCTGACATTATGGAAGCATAATTAAATGGACATACTTTTACTTAATGACTCCAGTCTTCTCTCCAAAACTTCCTTTCTCGGCTTGTAGGAAGAACATCTGTCATCCAGGACCATAGTCTTCTCTGACACTTCCTTACTCGGTAAGCAGAAATAACACACTCTGTCATCCCGCACATGTTTCTGGAAATGATTTATAGCTCTATTAGAACGAAAATAGACCGAAAGTGTAAATTTACAGACGGAAAATTTCATGAGTAATTCAGTACGGGTAATTTAAAAAATGATTGATCTTTATAGAAATAGCATGCTTAAAATGTTTAGGACAATAGATGGAGATAATGTTGCCCACGTTAACATCATAACATCGGGAAATGAAGAAGCAGACCAACTGGTTAAGGAAGGTGCTGCCGGAGACCAACCAGATGTACCAATCACCTACCATCAGAAAAAAAAGTTGATCAAGTAAATAAGAAAGCCAGAAACACCAACACAAGATGACTATCACATTATGAACAGATCAGAATAAGTTGTAATTCTACGCCTCAGAACGGGACACAACCGACTCCGCAGTCACATGTATACAAAGTTCAAGATTGGCAACACGGCCATGTGGACAGGCAGCACAGAGTATCAGCGATATACTTTAATATTGTTCTGAGTATGAAACGCTGAGGTAGACATTGGCCAGAGGAAACAAAACTGGAATCAAAGCTCTATGGGACTACAAAAGAATGAACTACAAAAGACTGCGTTTTATTAAGAAGATATGATTACAGATATAGACATGTTTCAAGTGAACGAAAGAAGAAGAACATCCTGACAAGCTAATAGTGAAAAACCCTTCTGACTGCATAAACTGATCTGTGGTGATAGTGATACAGAGCACGCATGTGGCAGCAATTTAGGGCCTCCAAACTAAGCTGCAGGCAATTGCGTATCACATTAAGAAAGACCTACAAAATGACAGCCGCAAAATGCTGGGTAGATACCAACATAAACTTTGCATATGACATAAAGTTGTGGATATTGTAAGAAAGTCTGACATTATCAGAAAATAATGTTCTTGCTTCTTCTTCTTATGGTCCGTGCCGTGTGTCATTGGTTAACATGCCCATAACCTTCTATTTCGTGCGCCTTCAAGCATTTCCGATAGCGATGTTCTCCAATGCTACAATCTCAGGCTGTCAAGCATCTTCTCTTTTGGTCTTAACTCCTTCATATCATCACTAAATTATCACCCCTCCTTGCCTTCAACTTTCCTTTTGTTACAATGTGTTCCATCTTTCCTCTTCTCATAATGTGTCTAAATATGTGGACTGTCTCTTTCGGATGCGGGTAAGCAAATCCTTTTGAACTACGGTCTTTCAAAATACCTTCATTACCTTTTTATCTGTTCATGGTGTTTGTAACATTATTCTATAAAACCACATCTCTGCTGTCTCATTATAATTGATTTTCTTTATACTGCTGAATGTCCAATATTCACTTCAATAGAGCAGAACTGGTTCTATGTAACTTCTAAGATCTCTCTTTCTCACCTCAATTGACAAAGATATATTATATAGAAAGTTCTTAATTTTGTGAAATGTTGTCTTTGCCTGGACACTTCTATATTTTACATCTTTAATACATCTTCCATCTGTTAATATTAATGTACCTAAATATTTGAGTATGTTGACTTACTTCAGACTGATGCCATATACTTTGATGTTGCACTCTGCACGGCATTAGATTCAAGTGCGAAGCATGAGGACAAATTCTTAAGGCTGATGAGAATTGAACCACGTCGAATATGCGCGAAAATATGAGTACGGAAGTTCTATGGTTATGATATTATTCAAGACTTGTACGGGATGTTCGTTGTTGTTATAATAGTTATTGTCCAGATTTCCCCGTTCTTGTTGAGTTGAGTACATAGTTTAAATGTCTTGGCAAAATCTTGTCTTCCCACCGCTAGAAGGTACCTTGTTCAATTCCCGCCAGCCTCAAGAATTTTTTTGATATTACCATTACTTAAGTTTTTCTTCTATTCAGACTAAGTCCCTTGTTTTGACTTTCTTATGTACATTCTTATGGATAGATACTCAAAAATTCATATTTCTTGTAAACGTGTTTCATTTTCAGCTACCAAAACTGTGTTGTATTATGTTCTTGCTCAGTGACATGTTTCACTATATTTCTAAAACTAAAGTCGTAACATCCTCCCCAAAATTTCCAAAACTAGAAAACTTATGACAATATACCGATACAACTATCTCATCCCTGAATGGGTGCAGAACCAAGCCCTGAGATCAATCTGTGGAAAGATGCGATCAACATCCACAGCCATATATGAGATAGGTGCAAATGTAGAGGCACTGGATATCAGACGGAAAAGAGCACTCACGGAAGCAGTAGAAAGTTACAAGAGAAAAAAGAATGACCATCCAAGCAAAATACTTATTGACACTTGGAAACAAACAAAAAGGCTAAAACAACTTTCTCTACTGGATACAACTGGAGAGGAAGATGACAAACAAAATCAATCGCTAGATAGAGAACTAGAAAAAAAGAAATACCACGGATCACTCACTTGGGCAACTTGCACAAACAATCTATCTAATCAAAAATACTAGATAAAAAGGCAAATAACGGAACACTACCAACAATCCTGAGGACATGTGTGCTAGAAACTATAAACAGCTACCCATTATCAGCAATCAATGCCTAAACTGATGGATCTGCTTTCAAAGCCACCTGTTTTGCAGAATATGACATCCATATACAAAACCCTGATGGATCTGCCTGCAAATTTTGTGACGCAGTCATTTTTACAGAATCTATCAGTTTTGGAAGTACTTAAACATACTCCATATGAAAATCAAGATATTCTCCACATATCAAGAGCAGAGAAAAGTCTTATCTCAGCTTATCCAAACAGTATGATCATGCAATAGATCCCTGGACAGAGCGATTTATCAGGAATCGAAGTGGTGGACAGACTTGCAAAAGGAGGCGCCTTAGAACAAAAGAAAAGACCTTGCAGTATTGAAACAGTCAAACAGATTCTCAGAAACAACACAAGGGCAATCTAGCCGAACAGTCGGGCAAATAGGCTGACTGGTTGAAATGTATTTATTGGAAATGACACGGCCAAAAGACAATGAAAACATAAACAAACTCTGTAGGAAAAACCAATCCCTTATCTTTCAGTTTCGAACAGAACATGAAAAGATCAACAGCTATTTAAATCGTATCACGCCCAGAAACTACCCACTTGTATACATTGCTCTCATCCCAATGAAAGAGTGGAACATCTTCTTATTGACTGAACTTACCTTTCAATTGCCCGGAAAAAGTACTACATATACCCTTAACAGTGACTAACGTACTTTATGGATCACAGTAACTTACTGTACTGTCAGCTTCAAAAGACCTGCGCATTTTTAAGAATGAGATTTTGCTGATAAGAGTATAATTATGTATCATCATTTGCATATAAAAACAGCAACATACCGATACAAAACGAAACTCACTGAAGAAATTTTTTTCATAATTTTAATGTATTGTACATGTGTTATATAATAATACTCTGTATAATAAACATCTAAATAATTTATCAGAAACAATGCGTATGGCTATAGCGTGAATCTCTGCATAACTCTTCAGTCAAAATATCTTCATATCCGACAACAATAATATAAGTATACTCAAGCAGGAAAAATAAAATGCTAGTGTGTGCCTAGAAGTTAACTTCCCTTTATCTCAACTCAGATCAATGCAGTGTTACCTAGCCAGATATGCACATACAATGTCGTTCTGAAAATTAAAAAGAAAATTATGCCAACCATATCTTTCTATTCATATTTAGATTCTTCTTCGTATTGGGCAACTTAAAAAAATATATGACACTCTAAAAAAAGAAGCTTCGGTGCACGTTTGTCAGTCAATACCTGGTTTATTGCCTTTACCTGGAAGCTAGTACTTGGTTCTGCATGTGGCAGGTCTCGCTACGACACATTATAGAAACTATACCAAACACCATACAATAGAAACACCTAATAGATTACATGCTTACATAATGAGGCATTCCTCTTGTGAAAACCTTAAAGTATTGATTCTTTATGCTGACTATTTTACCCTATCATAAAAGCATACTTCTCACAGCATAGAATACTACTGAGAGTTCAGTTGTCATCTGGGTCTTAAATAAACTTATAGAAATGCTCCTCTCTCCAGTTATACAAAGACGAAGAAATACGTTTATCGTTTTCAAAAACAGTATTTTGGTTTGTTTTTACAAGAACCTCAAGATTTGTTATACTACGAGGGATTGACCAAATAGTTATGTCAGCTCACTAAAAATTGCTAGGGAAGATATATATATATATATATATATATATATATATATATATATATTATATATATATATATATATATATATATAAAATATATATATATATATATATATATATATAAAATATATATATATATATATATATAAGTATGCATTGGAATGATAATTTAAAACGTGTGAAATTACATCAAATTGATCAGTAGTCAACCTTTTCTCCACCTTTTAACATAGTCAGACATTTTACATTTCTGCTTTTATCAAGACATTGATATAGTTTTCTTAACCAGGCAACGAAGAATTCTGGTGTTGTGTACTTGATCCACTACCTTTTATCGTTCACACCTCTATCCGGCATTTCAGATCCCTCCTTAGAAACGTGAAGAAATTAAAACTATAGAGCATCATATTTGGTGAGTATGGAAGGGGGGGGGGAACTATTTTAAATTATTTCAGTTTCAGAAGAGCCTTGGCTAGAGCATATGATGTCTCTGCCTGAGCATAATCATGTGGCATAAGTATTAGTCACTCGCTTGCAAACATTTTGTTGGTAGTTTTCTTCGTAAGTTCTTGACAATATGTTCATTCTTTCTTTTAATATACCTAGTTTGAGGGTGATATCTTGTTACAGGATACGACTGTCGATTTTGAAATATTAGTAAATCATCTATCAACATCAGTCCCAGGAAAAATTCATCGTCAAAATTCATGTTGCCAGCTTCCCATTTACACATGTTATTGCGAAGCCAAACTATGTATATTACTTTCATCAACAGTATCATGACCGCACCGCAATTGCAAACGATAATGTATGTCACAAGACTACAGTTTTGTATAAATTTAATTAGTTAAAGGTTAAGTAAAATTTTTACCTCTTTTGGTGAGGTAAATAATTACCTCTTTTAGTGAGGCACGCATTTTTCAACCACATACATAATTCCACTTTTTTTTCATTAGAGCTATTAATCATCCACAAAAAAAATAAATAAAAAAAAAATAAAATCAGGCTGCGGTACCGGTAATCATAACACACCACGACTTGAGGTTTGAAAATATTAATATTGTAAACCTCCATTTCCAGACACCAAGTTGTATTAAATGTGCTGGCATGAACTATTTACTTGACTCCACAGTATTGGATATAGAAAAATAAACCCACATCAATTGTCAAGGAAGTATGAAGAGACTTGTCGTATTGCTAGTGGTGTAATGTAACATAATCATGTTTGCGATACATTTTTTTCCTATTCGATGGACTGTGTGTTTCAATCTCAAGTGCATCAGTTATATTGTTTGCCTTGGTATGCATTTAGTAGTATTTTTTAAATAATTCTGTTTGCACCAATACTAATTCAAATTATTATTAAATCTCCCACCTCACCCATACGATATTCTCTATTAGGTAAAGTATGGAATAGGGTAATGAAGGGCTAATTACAGGAAACACACATAATAACACACACATTCTATCGTTATTACCCATAATAACAATGTAATGATTAGTAAAACCTCATTACCCTGTTTCAAACTTTTCCTGTTTAATTTCAGTTTTGCGCAATAAATACATAATATATTTTCTATTATATACTTCTAGCGTCTTCACATAAAATATATTGACAATGATTGGTGATAGAAAAGTAAACATTGCCTGACTACTTTCTGATTGCTGCTTGAGATGTTTTTTCTTCATCCAGTGCCGATTTCGTCTCATTTTCACGTGACTACAAAATTGTGTTCTTAATGATATTTCCGCTTCAAGATATTCTAAAATTAGAAAATCAAGTATGCTTCACGAGACCAAGTCAAACGCCTGCGACGCATCACTGTAATTAATATAAATCTATAGAATGGCCGCCTACAATATAAGACCCACTGGCTATTACGAAATCCAGCCTTTTAAAAAGACTCATTTGATTATTCCCTAGCTTCTCATTGGCTCTCGTACAAAGTAATTTAAGTCATTAAGAATTCTTTAGGCTTTAGCCAAAAGGTCTTATGTTGCCGAGGGTCACTTCTGTAAAATATCGTATAACGTAGAGTTCACCGTAACATTCTTTTTCTCTAGTTATTTTAACGGCTACATTAATACATTCAGTAGGTTTGCACTACTTTTTAAACGGTCCCGGTTTTTAAACGGTTTGCTTGCAGTGTTATTTAAACCCAGTACACTGGCCATAAGATGCGCTCTCTATCGCTCCGCCATAGAGTTAATATAGCTGATTAACAATGTTATAAGGTTGTTGGATCATTATCTCTGTACTGAACCTCATTGTTTCATCATCATCTCTGCTTCCTCTTACTTTACAAACCGCAAACTGGCTTTCATTGAGCACATAATTCTTCTTCTTCTTCAGCGTTCAATCTCAAACTCGCGCCGGATCTCCCTTGTAGAAGGTCCTTGGTCCTACTAGACTTCCAGCAGGATGAGTCCAGAGAATTGAAATGTGTTGTGTCGCTGTTGTATTTGCGCCAGTGTCCCGAAACATCCGTCTTAGGTGGATAACAGTTTAATTTTGTAATTTTTTCCTTTTACCTATGTTCTAGAATTTGCTTGAGACTTGGAAATTAGATCTTGGTGCAATATTGCCTGAAATACAATGATTTAGACATTTACTATTTTATGCAAATGATTGCTACAAATGTCATATAGCATTGATGGTTCTATGTAAAGAATATTCGTATTTTTGGAAAATAATTCAAGAAGTATTTTCGCTGCTTCTATTACAGATCGATATTCCAAGTACTTTGGTATTTGAGATTAGCTGAAATATCAAATGATCACAGTGTTACTGATAAGCTCTTCTCACAAAAAGCGGAGATTTAAGTTTTGACTAATGGTTCCAACTCAAGCGTCATAGCAATGTACTATATTGTCTCTTAGTCTCTCCAATTTTCATCTCTGGGTCGAGGTGTTTTCATTGCTATCTTAAACTATTTGGGATGAAATCATCATATTTTATAACAAGCATAAATGATTCTTATATATTATGGCTATTGCATCTTAGGAACTAAAATTTTTCACATTATTTCTGTCATCCATTTACTCGAATTAGGTTCGATTTCTACTCTAACATTTCTATATGTAGTCATATAGTATGTCTTTTAGTAGACGTGTAAAGAATATGATACATAAGTGGTTCTCAAAGTGGATCACATTGCATCACTGTTGCTACCGAGTTTTGCTGGGGAGGGTTTACGAAGAAACTTTGACGTGGGACAATAATCAATTCAGGTATGGAGTGAACAGATGTGTAGTTTAGTGGACAATATTCATGTTAATTTGTGGGCGATATTCAATGACATATATAATATTAAACCTTCAAGAGCCTTGACAAGCTTTTCTCCAGGTTCCATAATGGCAACGAAGAAATTGAAAACCTTTCCTTCATTTCTCGGAATGGCAACGGAAAAATTGACAAGTTTTACTTCAGGTCCAAGAATATCAACAGGGGAGAATCGGCAAGTTTTACTTCAGGTCCAAGAATGTCCACGGATGAAACTGATTAACTTTTCTTCAGATCCCAGAATGGCCACGGAAGAAAATGTGTTTCAGAATAGGGCATATGATAAAAAAAGGGTTAAGAACAATGTTTCTACATCATAGTACAAATTCTAGGATTTATGTGATGTGAAGAAACCAATGAATTTTCGCGCTGTTAACTTTTACCAACAGTGAGACTCTTAAATGACTTAACTTCCTCATCATTCACCGTCTCCCCATCGAAGGGGCTAAAACTGACCTCCAACGTCTTCTATCTTTGCTAGTGCCCTCTTCTAGACGTTATACTGGCTATCCGATTGTGCTTTTCTCCCACTTGTATCTCTGCCTAACGCATGATAGCCGTTGTATCACTGATGCAGTAACATCACCAGCTTTTCCTGTAACAAATGGGGGTGAAACAAGGATGAGGTCTAGCTTTAACACTGTTCAGACTGATGTTTCTGCCATGCTGACAGAATCATCTAAATCAAATGACGTAACAGGAAGAAAATGAAGATACAAAACAGGCGGTAAACATTTCAACCGTTTGCGTTTGCAAGCTAAAACTAAGTTACGAGACACAATGGGCGGGTCAGAGAACTCCTCAGCGCACAGTATGCTGATTCTGTAGAAAATATGCAGGTTACTCTAAAACAATTTGCTGAAGCCTACAACAACTTTGGTTTCACCTTCAATACAAAAAAAGACAGGTCAAGTTTCAACCCACACCAAACAAACCACACTTAGATACCAATATAATAATCAAGAAAGAAAAGCTTAAAACAATCAATAATTTCACCTAACTGGGCAGCACTATCTCACAAGATGTAAGCATTGGTAATGAAGTAAACAATAAACAACAGAATAGCGAAAGCTAGTGTCACATTTGGAAGACTGCGGAAAAACATAAGGGAAAGAAGGAAACTAATGACTACCAACAAACTCATAGTTTACCAATCAGCAGTAATATCACTTATTTATGTCTGTTAAACATGGGCAATATATGCCAGACAATCTAGAAGACTCAACCACTTCCAGCTAAACTGCCTACGTAAGATACTCAACATTCATTGCTGGGATAAAATTCCAGACAGTGAGATACTGATGAAATCTAAGTCTGTACGCATACATGCAATGTTGATGAAGGCGCAGACACGCTGGGCAGGACACATATCCGCATGAAAGCTCATCGTATACCACAACAGTTGTTATGTGAAGAACTCCAGACTGGCTCACATGAGACAGAAGGATAGAAGAAGCGTCTTAAGATACTCTTAAGATTCACTTCAAAATAGACACAAATATATAGGCGAAACTTGCACAAGACAGATTCGACTGGCGTCGCAGAATCAATAGTGGTGCAGCATCAGAGAACCTCAGATACAATAATGCGCAACCAAAATGCGATAAAAGAAACGCAAGGACTGCTCAATGGATGGTACATAGGCTTCTCACACACATGTGATAAACAATTCCATGCACGCATATGATTCATTAGTCACAGTCAGGCGCACCGCATATATCATCATCTTCATTATCATTCCAGATGAGCTGAATGGTCATCGTCGACTTCAAAATGCTGAAATGAGATATAAGTAAGGCCATCACCGCACGCCGGACAAATAAATACGTGCATCAAACTACGCTTCAGTAGATATACAGTTATCCATGGTGGTTCACAGTTCCAGTTCACTGTTTATTACATTATACATATATATATCTGTTTACTATTTTCTGGGCCATTGGCGCAAATAAAATAGTGACACAGCGCATGAATTTCCATTCTATGGACTATATCCTACTGAACAATTATAGGAAGTTTGTCCTCCTAGAGATCAGGTGAAGTTTCGTGAAGAAAAAGACTATTTTCTTTTAATTTTGCTCTTTTCGGCATGTGGCTAGTTGATTAGAGTGGTTGCTGATACTGCAGTCTTTGGGCTCATACCTTGGGACCAATAACATTGAGTGATGTATGCATGTGTTTATGATGTGTTGTTTTATTCCATAACGAGTATTCTATTGACCATGCATGCGTTGGAAGAATAATCATTTTTCCGATATGCTAAATTCTTTATTCCATTCTCCCGTCTACTGGGGAGCGACCATAATTTACTTCTCTGAACGTCCTCAGATCTGGATTCTGTCTGTTTGTCTGTCTGTCTCTCTGTCTAGCTTTTTGCATGCCTGCATATCTGTCTGCCTGTCTGTCTATCTATCTGTCTATCTGTCTCTCTGTCTGTCTGTCTGTCTATCTGTATGTCTTCAGCGGCGCTGAATACTGTGCCTAGGACAGAAACCAAGAGAGCTCTCAAGTTCGAGTGATCGAATGTTTAATTCTCCTATGTTGTTGAGACCCATAGTCATACCCTCTTTTATGGTTGCTCTACGAAGAGTCTCTCTTTGTCTTCCTCATTTAGTTTTAAAAGTATGTATACTGACATAACATATTAAACTGACATAACACAATGCCATAACTTTATGTTCTTTTACAGAAATACTTGTACGGTCATCATCGTCTCAACAGTCCTAAAGTGTGACCAGATATTCTAAGTAATGTACGTTTGATGTTTGAAGTGAGACTTATTTATTCAAAAAGCAGTCACAATTGTTGAATTGTGTCCAGATGAGTGTTATATGGACAAAAAAAATAAAGGAGGAGATCAATAAGCTGTGAGTCTCTGATTGTCCAAGTTATCTCTGGAAGTATCTGGAGATCTCCACGTGTCTGGGGGACTTGTAATCACGTCTGAGTTAACGATCCTCTCTGTGTGGGGTTTCTTGTTGGAAGCTTCTGTAACGTTTTTCTCTGAAACAGACAGACTACACAGTTGCGCAGTCGCACACTGCTCACATGCGTGTTTAGTGCATGCGTCCGCTTCCTCTGGGAGTGTTTGTGGTCTGGAATCCATATCGTCTGTATAAGTTGTTCTGCTCGCATCTGTAGTTGAAAAATAGTTGCAAGCGCTAATCTGGAAAGATAATTTACAGCTCTCAGTAACAGAAACTTTCTGTTGCTGATCGGCATTTTCCTCGCTGACTTTGGTTAATCTGTGATGGGCAAAGGAAACGCTACTTATGTCTTTATTACTTATGTTGAAGGAGAATCGTTTACCAGCAGGACTTCTGAGTATTCGAATGTCTGTAGGTGGTGGTGTGGGAGGTCGACCTTTGCGAGTTCGAAACATATCTTCGGGGCATGTTTTCGCTCTGCGTCTAGGAGATGGAGGAATGAGAAAACGATCGTTTTCATCTTCTTCAGATCGGCCTCCTGTTCTGCATTCGTCACCAGTTATTGTGATTTCTGGAACAGTACTAATGTGAATACGAAGACCCACAGGGTCAGAATTAGCTCGTGGACGTTTGGATTCATCAACACTAAGATACCGAGGGCTTGGCGTTTGATCTGGCCTTGATTCTTGAACCAATTCAATTTTCCTTGTAGGTTCGCAGTGTTCCGCCATAGTAATCAATAAATGTTTTTATCTGGTAAAGAAAAGAAATAAGATGCAAATGAATATTCTCATGAATACAAATAACTAAATATGAATTCATTATTACAACGTTAAATGTCAAATTATTTAATAATACAAAAGAAACTACAGGTGACCATGGTCCTCTCTAAACTTTTTAAATGAAAATAAATATAAGCAGATCATGTTGAGTTAGAATTTAGTTTTCAGTTAAAATAAATACAAGAAACCGAAAATACAAAATTTTCTACATAAAACGTTGAAAATACTAGCTTGCAGGTTGAAACAAAGACAAAACCAAAAAATAACTTGTAAATGAGCAAGCTCATTAACATAACGATAGTAGGCGCTTCCACAAATGAAAGGACTGTACCGTCCCAAAATAAGATTTATACATCCAAATATATGAAATTATTATTTTACTGGTCGTACAGTTTCACTTAGCTGTAGCTAGGGTAGTGCAACATTTCTAAAGTTTCAATCTGTCTATCTATTCGCTAAACTCTTTGTTGCCTTTCAGCATTTGGGTTAGAACAGTTTTTTTGGAGATGGCCCTCGTGTGAGCTGAGTATGTTGTGGAATTTGTCGTCTCTTTTATTAAGGTGGTCCATCGTTTTTATGGTCGACCTCTAGGTCTTCAATGTATATGTGTAGCATAACTACGTTAGTTAGTTAGTTAGTCGTCGGAACATCATCACTGCAAACTGGACACGTCCATAGTTGCTACGCTCTCACCTTGAGTGCATCCACCATTACACTACTGCTGACAGTACCGGTCCTATGCTGGTTGACCATCATTCTTCTTCGCCCTCCAAAATGTTCACATTGCTGTATGTTGTCTGATGGTAGTCTGCCGATGTGTGCAAACCATTTAACCTTCTGCCTTTTAATATATTCCAATATTGGCGTGGTGCCGGTTCTTTATCTAATGTCCTCAATGCTCACTGTCTCTTAACGATATTCTTAAGACTCTGCGTAAGCATGCTATTTCAGCTGTCACAAGTTTACGTTTGTCGTGTGCTGTCGTTGTCTATGCTTGGCTTGGTAGCACAGCGCTGCCATAATAATCGTTTTTAATAGTTTCATTCTGGTGTTTACGTCTACATTTTTGTTTCTGAAGATTGATGTCATTTACCCTAGGGTTTGGTATGCTTTACTAAATCTATAAATCTATTGTTAATTAATTTCTGTTCTTGTCGTCAGTTGTTATATTGCTTCCTAGGTATGTGATTTGTCACTTTTTCAAGTCTGATGTATATATATATTGTGTTTCTTTCTGCTCTTTCTATCTTCATTACTTCGGTATTTTCTATATTTTTCTTCGTGTTGAAGGTTTGGCATGTTTGATGTGATCTGTCTATTTGTCTTTGTAATTGCCCTTCTAATGATGCTACTAATGTTTGGTAGTCTGCAAATAGCAATACGTTTAATTTATCACTCAGATTGTTTTATTCCATTGTCTTTGCTACTTTGTGAGAGTGATCTATGTATGTTATGAACAATAGGGATGTGGGTAGTAGACATCCCAGTTTCACTCCCGTGATAATTTGGAAATTATCGGATGTACCTGTGCTCGTTTTTACTACGTTTGGCTATTGATGTATATGCTCTGACATAGACTTATCAGAAGTTGGGGAACTCCGTATGTCTGTAGTGTTATACATAGTACTCCTCTATCCACTCTGTCAGAAACTTTCTCTTGGTCCTCGAAAGACAAATATAAGTCTTGGTTATGTTCTGTTTCCCTTTCTGAAAGTTGTTTGAGGGTGAAGATTGCATCTGTACAACTTTTATTTTTCCGAAATTCCAATTGTGTGTTGTTGGAGTTATATAGCACTGTAGAACTCTCTTCCTCACCTCAAAGGACAAGGTCATATTTTCCCATAATTCTTTAACATTTTTCTGAATATTGTTTTTGCCTGCCTATTGTGGTTCGTATTTCCGTTGAACGTGTTCCATCTGTTGTAATCGTTTTACCTATATGTTTGAAATGGTGTACCTGTTTTAATACTACATCATTCAGTTTGATCTTTCAAGGTGTGGTATTTTGTTTCTGTGAAATAACCATTAATTCTGTTTTTAAAAAAATATTTAGGAAGATTTCTTTTCTCTTTACTTTCTGTGACTACTACATTAGTTAAATCGTCTCCCACGTGAGTATTACTATTATTTAAATCGTGAAGGTCTTCCTCACTTTTATCAATCAGAACAGTGTTATCCGCATACCTCAAATTATTTATGTTATGTCCTCCCATTGATATTACTGGAATATCAACTATTACACGCATTATTTTTTCAATATAGTGAAAACAAGTCTTGTGAAAGTACACATTCTGTCTAACTCCATGTTTTATTTGTTAAAAAGGCTAAGTTAATTTCCTACTCTTATTGATGCTGTTTGTTACCAGTATATGCTCTTGCTTATTCTTAAATTCTTACTGTCGATGTTCAAATTCTCTAGCATGTTCTAGCAACTTCACTATGTTCAACTTTATCAAATGCGTTTGTGTAGTCTATAAAACAGAGGTACAAATCTATTTTACCTCTATAGATCTCTCCGGACTCATTTCTGATTTTCATTTTGCTTCTCACTCTCTTCATGATAAGTCTGAGAAGTAATTTTGTTTTTTGGCTCATAAGTCTGATTGTACGATGTTTTTGTACATATGGTAGTTCCTGGTTTCTTAGGTATGGCTACAAATATGGATCTCATTAAGTATATAGCTATTTAGTCACATTTAACGCTCTCCGGAGGAAATCATTAGTAATTTTATGAGACAAAAAAAAAGACGATATCAATAAATATTGATACATTTTAATTCAGCCTCCGTGATCTATATTGAAAGGAATTACCTTTTATTAAGGCAACAGGTGGGGCGGGGACACACCATAAACTAGTATAAAATGATCCTCACGTGATACAAAGAGATGAGAACCATTGGCTTAAATGATACCTGTGCTTACAGACTGAGAAATGGTGTTGATGTAATTTATCACGAAGCCTAAAATAAACAATATCTGTAACACTCAGAAGGCTGATAACAGAAATCTCACGGACTAAAAACAGTGGTGAAATATTATTGTTGTGACGGATACCCGTTTTAGCAATTTATTACAGGAACAATGACTAGTGAGAAGCATTTTAGTTTCCCATAGTTTCTTAGCCATAAGCTGTGAGATTGAGAAGAAAGGCGTGTCCTATTTTCGGCATCTCTTCAAGAATACAATACATGGTTTATGATACTTCGACATGTCTTAATAGACAGTTATATATGTTATATAAATCAACCATTTCGTGATCTGAAGTATGGGTATCTAGATACAGTCATCACAAAATCTAAAATATTGATCTCTAGATACAATCATCACATAATCTGAAGTATGAATCTCTAGATACAATCATCACATGATCTGAAGAATGAATCTCTAGATACAATCATCACATAATCTGAAGTATGGATCTCTAGATATAATCATCACATGATCTGAAGAATGAATCTCTAGATACAATCATCACATAATCTGAAGTATGGATCTCTAGATACAATCATCACATAATCTGAAGTATGGATCTCTAGATACAATCATCACATAATCTTAAATAATGATCTCTAGATACAATCATCACATGATCTGAAGTGTATATATCTAGATAAAGCCATCACATGATCAAACGTATGGATCTCTAAATACCAATATATTCGACAGGATTTGCCATTTGACGGCCTTGTTCTTATGTGTTCTGTCTCAAACTTATGCAGGTTAGCAGAATGTAGCCCCGAGATACCTGCGGGGAAATGAAGATATCAGGACAGAAATAAAGACCATCACATGTCAAGTCTACAATGAGAGACAGCAAACTAGTTAGTTTGGCCATATTATGAGAATTATGAGAAAGGCATCAATGCAACTAGCCCTTTGTGCACAAAACAGCGGAATATCGTGTTAAAGGGAGCTAGAAAGACCACGAACTAGATTGGCGGAGACAATCAAAGAAATCTCAAACAGACGCGGGCTGAACATGGTCAATGCCACTGAGATGACACAAGTCAGAAATCGTCGTTTCCAACTTTCCACCATGACACTTAATGGCAGAAGTGAAAATGACTAAATATATAGTATATATATTAAGAAGATAAATAAATAGTCCAGAGAGACTGAGAACCGCGGCAGTGTTAAGTCATTCGCCCGCTGACAAGCAAAATATAGTTTAGAATCGACCCCTTTGTGGATTGAAATAAGTGATTTGAATAATGACTACCCCTATTTTTCACCAAATCACCACGTAATAGGGTATCATGACTCATGTTCTGCGAAAGTCAAGGAATGCCGCCATCGTTACTGGGCGTGTGCGATAGGCGACGATAGTCAGACGGTTTCTATGCACTCACTGGCAAGACTGCTGATCACTTATGATTGTGACATTGACGCTGGTTCATAACTCCTATTATCTTTAATTGTACTAAGTCCAGAAAACGGTGTACATTGTGTCATTTGACCGCCTCTCTGATATATCTACAACTTTTTGGCATGACACATCCGACTTCAGCATGGCATATGGGTCACTTTGACCCATGTGAGATGAAATTGGCTACAAAAATATTTTTAAAAACTCATTAGTAGCCTCCTATCATATGCTTGAGTATCGTTGGTCAATGCTCCGGCTTCTGTCCGTCACAAAACAGACGAACTACATCACATTTTTATAGTTGATTGTATACACACATTATCCAGATTTCCCTAATCCGAGTTCCCTCAACGTAAAGAGGGAATTACATACGAATACGGAAGAATAATCTATTTTTGTATTCGCCATAAGAATGACACTACACGTTCACGTGGCATAGCTAAATATGTCTACATACCAGAACAGTAAATACTAGAAAGTGAGGTGAAACAGAACACACAAAGAATCGACATAAGATAGTGAAATATATATATATATATATATATATATATATATATATATATATATATATATATATATATATAGATATATAAAGCAGAGAAATAGCAGAACAACAGGATAACTATACATATGAGTGACGGAAATTAGTCCAAAGCTCTCTTGTATCAAACGTATAGATTTTCTCAGCGTTTATCTTAACGATTGCTTATTATATTGTGAATGAGTTCTTGATAGAGGTGTTTTGTTCGAAACGTCGAATAATGCATGCTATCATATATATGTAGTGATTTGCAAAATATCATCACATGGTTTCATAATTTGGACTGTTAGATTTCAGTTTTGCTGCAGTTAATACTTCCCTAGTCAATACATTTTCAAAAATGTTTAGTGCTAGACTTTAAATAGATCATCTCTTATTGATTTTGGAATGCTGATTTCAAATATAATAATGAAATTCTACAATTGGCTTTGGTTTTGTTTTATGATGAATTTAAATTTCAACAATAAAAATTGCATGTATACTTCTTTAATGTCTTTGGTGAACAGTTATTCTGTACACTTTAACATTATAAAACTTGCTATTACCAATTCAGGTAAATGATATTCCACCATAATATGTTAGAACAAATACAAATAGCTTTTTAAAGTTCACATATAATGTTTCTAAAAAAGCACATATGAACCCCTGCGGTCATTATTTAGTCGCTGTTTGAGGTCTCTTTCTTGTCTCTTGCAGTTAATCTGTGAGGTGTCTCTTGTCACAGTCCAACAGTAGTCAGCAAGCATTGAAGGGCTCCAATTGGTTTGATACTTTGTCTATATAACAGCAATGTCTTTGTGAAATCGTTCACTTGTTCATCACTGACAGCTCCTCAGTTTGACTTGTGAGGAACTGGTGTGTCATGTCCTGGAGAGAATCCATAAAATGAATTTTTAAAGACTTTTTCAAATTTGCGGACTAACAAATACTCCATCTCTTATTTTAGCTTGCACTCAGTCTTTGAAATATTCTGAAGAAGTATTTGAAAGCATTATCACTTTTATCCATTGCCTTGACAAAATTTTTTCATGAGATCCAGCTTAATGTGCAAGTGTGTCAACAAATCTTGCTATTATCATCAAGCGCTGGTTCTCCATCTTCTTAATGCCACGCTGTAATGACTGTCTGATTGGCCAATATTTTCTTATGTAATGGTCACTTCGTGCACGACTCACAGAGAAAGCAAAACTATTTGGTGTATCCTCTCTGTAGTCCAGGCAAAAGAGCTACCACGTTTAGGTCCCCACATTGTGACCATAATGATGATCGTGGTTTATACACTTCAAAAGTTGATTAATATTTTCATACGTTTCTTTCATATGAAATACTTAATGATCAACTGCAATTACTCAACAAAATAGCTTTAAGACTTGTCTTTGAAGAATCAACGAAAAGCCTCAACTCTATCGGGTTGTAATTGATATTGAAGGCTGCCACGAAGCTATTAATTTTATGGTACACAGATAGGTGACCCTTAAAAAAAACTTAGTAATCAGCTTCTGGGGGTTCTTAAACACGGAAACTTTAACATCTTCTGCTAGAATATTCGCTGTCGTAAACTGGAATCAAGAATTTCCGCCATGTTCTTTGGTAAATTTAGGTTTATTACAAGATCATTCAGTTCACTTTGGGTCATTAAGTGAGGTTTTGTGATAAATTTTGTTCAAATTCTGGGTCTTTTGAGGTTGATGGCTCAGAAATTTCCTCCTCTTCGTCACCGGAAGCAGCTGAAAATGATTCTATCACTTTGGGAACTTGTAGGGCATTGTCGTGCGGTACCAGACGTATTGCTTGGATATTGGAGAAGCCATTTTTTTCTTCTTTAATATTCCTTTCCCAATTGGAGGCACCATGCAAAAGTAAGAGCTATTGATATGATCAGTGGGCTCTCTCCAAATCATTGTAACTGCAAATGACATAAGTTGCCTTTTGCCAGCAACTACAGTTTAAGATGTGCAGTATATGTATTGCTGCATATGTGTGGTTCCCAACTATTATCTTGATCTCCTATCCTACAGCCAAAATACAAGTTGTACGCGTTCTTAATCACGTTAGACATATTACGTATATACAAATACGTTTTTGAGAAGGAAAAATACAATACTAATAACGAAATTTAATCAAAGATATTTATACACAAAAATAATGTAATACCGAATAGGTTTGAACCTATGCTTCTAGTTACATTTTTATGGGTTAGAATCTTAGAATCAATAATTTAGTTGACCACAGCTGTGGTGTCATATATGCATATATAGACGAAAATTTAAAATAAAATTGCATATATCTAAAAAATAAGTAGAGCAAATGAAAATATTTAAATATCATTTTCATTTTCAACATCCTAAAATTAGTTAAGATTAGCTTTTTTCATTGCTGGTACCATTTTGATGGTCACTAGTGTTATTCGCGACGTCACAGTATTAAGAGTATTGTATCAGTGTTTACTCTACACCGGTGAAAACTTGTAATATTTGTTATAAACTAAGTATTGAGAAAATTATTCACAAGTTTAGCAAGTAAATGTATCAACTGTTAAGAGGATTCACATCAATGTTTGCTTACAACGAACAATTCTTTTGACTTATTAAATATTCTAGTATATAACCTTGCATCTAGATATCCGTAAATGAACACATTTCCATGATTGTCTCCCTTGTGATGTCAGATAAACTAGTTCAGTGAGTTTAGCATAGCGGACCGATATATTCTGTATAAAATCACACCCGGACAGTTGGACTTTGGGTCGAGACCGTAGGTAATAGAATGCATCTGTCCAGAATGAGGAATTCATTCGTCATGATTTTGATCATTGTCGTCGCTTTCGTTGGTCACTACTAATATACTTGAAGTCGCATGCCAAAAATATTCAAGATCACCAACAAAATTAGCAGAAAAAAAAATCAACATGGGCCTGTCATGTTATATTTACTTTTTCCGTGCACAGGTCTTCTACCCTGGAGACCGGTAATGCTTTATGTATTGAACCCCATTCCCTCCCGCCAAATGCTAAGCTATTAAGATTCCCTCAATTTCGATTTTCAGTTGACACAAATACTAAGCTACTAAACTTCCATCACAATCGACTTCCTAAAGAAAGAAATAATACGCTTCCCTCACATTCGACTTCCAGGTGACACAAGTATTAAGCTACTAATCATCTCTCACCTTCTACACCCAGATGACACAAATAATAAGCTAATACGATTTCCTAATCTTCAACTTCCAGAAGCCACACATACTAAGCTACAAGGCTTCCCTACTGTCGACTTCCAGGTAACGCAAATACAAAGCTTCTAAGCTTCCCGCACCTTCGACTACCAGGTAACACAAATACTAAACTGTAATCACTATGTGGGTTCATGTAAGACTAAAATATTTAAAGAGATATTCCATGTTGTATATATGTGTATACGTGTGTGGGTGTATGTACTTGGGGAGAAAAGGAAGGTTTAGTGGGTTCAACTCCCTCCCCCTTAGAAAATCAAAACATGACTGTTAGAACTAGAAATGTAGCCAGCCACATGGCTGGTAAAACCATCCTCTTAGAGATTTTTATGCACAAGGACATCATATTTTTCATCATAAAGAGGAAATAACATACGAGAGCAACCTTTTTCATGTAAAAACCCATCTATAGTGGAAACATTTCTACGTCCCTGTGTACGTATAGTAAACCAATCCAGAACGGTATCAAGTTCTGGCTTTTGTCAGTTTGTAAGGATGCTATATTTTTCAATTTGTAAGGATGATGTATTTATCATTATGTAAGAATTGTGTATTTGTGAATTTGTAAGGATGGTGTATTTGTAAATTTGTAGGCAATATGTATTTGACATTTTCGTATTAAATTCTCGTTGTTATTTCTATTAAAGAAAATCGAAGGAATTTAGGGGTCCTATAGAATACTAGGCATTACAGAAGGATGATAGCCGTGACTAGAAATGATAAGAGAGAGAACATATCAAGTGATTTGGCCACATTATGAGAATGCATCATGAAAAGTTGCCCGTGCAAGCATATAACCAAATGAGATCAAGGTACAAAGCCAAGGAAGACCACGGAAAATATGGATAGAAAACATCAGGGACATCCTGAAAAGACACGGTCATAGCACAGCCGAGGCCACACATCTGGCTTTAGAACGCAATCTCAAGCTCCAATCATCCCTACGCTTAACGGAAAGAGTGGATCACAAACCACCTGGGGAAAGACAATAGACAATTGATAGCCATGACTGTCCTATGGAAACCTGTCCTAACATCTTAGATTAATATGAGATTTAAGAAAAGTAACTGCAGCGTGAAACCGTAATTTTGAAATGATAGAAATCGTGCAAGAACCACTATAACTTTCAAACAGAAAACTAATACTGAGAATTATTCAGAAAAAGATATATAAATTCTGGATTAGGTATTTCATTATTTGAACTACTGTCTTATTCTAATACGTCTTATGTACGACGTATATACTAACAAGAAAAATATAACCTCCATAAATTATAACAACCTATATTTGCTTTAATATTACCAAATATTAGTGTGCAATCTTGAAATAATACGGATTTTTTCATTCAGTTACCATAAGAATTCGCTACGATGCTCCATTGCCATGCGACGTGAGACTTCTATAAGATCAATGTCAAATCACAAATGTATTTCATAAGTGTGACAAGCCAACAATTTTTTGTAAATTATAATGAGAACAATGATACATTTAACCGATTTGCAGGATGATAGTCGACACACGTATAACTTCCAACTGGTATACTATGGTTACATTACGGAACACTACATTACTTATAAATACAATAATTTTATCTTGTACAAAATAAAAAATAACAAGCCGATGCAAAAACGTAGATAAAAACTGGGGATTTTGGCGTGATCAACCCTCCCCGTACCTCAGAACATGATTTTTAGCATTAGAAATTTAGCCACAGTGTGTGGGTAACCAGTCTCTCTCTCTCTCTCTCTCTTATAGATTATTGAGTGTTTGAATCGCACAAGAAAATGTGTAGGTAATAAGTCTTCCTCTCTTATCGATTATTGAGTGTTTGAATCACACACGAAAATGAACTTATCAAACGGCGAATGACCTTTTTAAAAGCACATAGTCTTTCTACAAAAAACATCATTCTTTATGTGTGATCTCACATTTAATGTCTCTAAGATAGTTTAAATTTTGGCGATCATCAGATGGTGTAAATTTAAAGTCATATATGTATTACTGTGATTTACTATATCGGCACGTGACTGTAGATATACCTTCAGTAAGGGATAAGTCTTACTTTAAGATGTACCTGCTCAATGTCAAAGGAATTATTTTATCATGATCACCTGGGACTTAGAACGTTTATGAAGACATTTATACTTCTAACTAATTCCTAAAAGATGTCAGGAGAAACAATAATCTGGAGCATAAAATTAATCTTCACTGTTTAACATTCATTTTCCTTTTGCGCTGAAGTTAGCGCATAGGGCAGAGGTCAGATCTCTCCAATTATGTCTGTTAAAAGCTATTCTGTGCAGTTCTTGAATAATATGAATATTGGTTGTTTTACTTTCTCTAAGTATTGTTCTTCTGAGTGTTTCTTTTGGGCAAACCTCTTTCTCTATTGTCTGTAGGTATCCATTCAAGAGATTAGTGGTGTATTCTGTTGGTGTCTGCGCGTAGGACATGCCCGATGTATGACCAACGGCGTTACTGTTTAACATACAGAACATTAAATGCACGGTTGTACTTTCCAGAACATTAGCACACAACGACAATAACAATAACATGATCTTGACATACAAACAATCTAACAATGCATCAAGATAGCAAATTTCACAATATACAATAACAATATTTGCAACATGTCTATAATTACGTTACATATTGTTAACTTTTCTATTTGTTGATGTATCACGCGCGGTTAAGCTTGTGATATAATGTGCGTCAGAGCGGCAAATATGGATATTGATCATACAATATTATTTTGCAGTGGAAAATCTCACCGATACATAAGACCAGAATTAAATGAGAATTGCTTTTATCTGATAGACATTAAGCAAATATCCCTTTATCCGTATTGGCTGTGCTATTTATCCATTTTGAAAATCAGTAGAATGGTAACATTTTATTGTTTTTGTAATTTATTTGTTGGTAATTATTTGTATGTTGGGATAAATATAGGATAACACAAGCAAAGGCAACGTTTAATAAGATGAATATCACTTTGTCAATTAGGTTGAGCTTTTAGAACATATATAAAAACAGTTCTGAGGTATGCAAGTAGCTCTTGGGCAATCAGCAGAAAATTAACAAAGTGCATACATAGGAATACACACGCGGTTGCGTCAGTGGGCACCAACCAATAGCCCATTAGAAAACCACCCATGCAACAGAAAACCTTAGTAAAAGACATGCCGTTATATTGATGTTCTTTTATGGAAGCTTTTCACGTCATCTATACAATTATAGACCCCCTCTGAGTAGAAGGCTCCTTCATTAGGCATTGCACTAAGTCGAAAGTTGAACTCTTCTGGGTATGAAAGAAAGCTTACATAAATCACCCCACTGCACATATGAAGAAATAGATAATCGCTCGCAATTCATGGGGTTCTCAAACAAACAATACATTTGAATACAAATGTGGTTTTATAGGAGAAGTTTAAGAACACTAGCGACAGATAAAAAAGTGTAATGAAGATATATATAAAAGAAGTCAACCCACTCAAGCAAGAATGTTTATACATTTTGGAATAGGGCTGAAAAATCTTCTTTCAAATACCTTTTCCCGGTGTACGGAGGAGCGGAAAGTTTTTCTTCAATATCTTTTTATTTATTCATTCATTTCATCCAAAATTTATTTCTGCCCACTGCAATGGTCATTATGCATTAAGCTTATAAAGACAACTACTGTATATAAATATACCCCGGTTTATATTCTATGTTCAGAAATTGAAATATTATCCACATAATACTCCTACGCTTAACTGCAACGGTGTATACGATCAACCATCATTCTTCTGGGAAACAACAACAGACAATCCAATAATTATTCATTTACAAATCATTGGCAATAACTAACAATGTACAAATGATAATTTACTATGAATACTAATTATATAATAATAATAACTACATTATTAATTATTATTCACTTATTTCCATATTTCCATACCTCTTGACAAGGTATGGAAATATGGACTCCTCCAGTTTCTCCAAAAAAAAAAAATAATTTTCCATAGTCACGCATATGCAAATGTAGATAAAACACTCGGTTGTGTTACATGCAGATTAAGTGAAGAATCATCTGGAACCTCAACCATACATGCATATTAAGTGAAAAGTTGTCTGGGACTTGAACCTCATATCCAAATTGGGTGAACAGCTATATGTGACTTGAACCCCACATCCACATTAAGTGAACAGCCATATGGGGCTTGCATGAGATCTACATCTGGAATTTGCAAGAGCTGTAGTTCTGGGACTTACAAAAGCTTTGTATTTGGAACTAGTAAGAGCTATGAATCTTTGATTTGCAAGAGATTTAGATCTGGGATCTGGAAGAGCTCTGCACCTTGGACTTGCAAGAGCTCTGAATCTGGGACTTACAGTAGCTCTAGATCTGGCACTTGTAAGAGCTCCAGATCTGGGACCTACAGGACCTTTAGATCTGAGACTTGCAAGGGTTCTAGATCTGGGACTTGCAAGAGCTCTAGATGTAGAAGTAGCAAGAGCTTTAGAATTGGACTTCCAAGACCTTTAAATCTGGGACTTGCAAGAGCCCTGGAAAAAATTATCCCGATCCAAAAATTGCCAGATGAATCTGGAACTTAGAGTAAAAATATACTACATGACATAAAGTAGGCAAAAGAATGGTAAGCGTGTACTTCATTGCGATTCTATAATTAGCATACGCATCCTCATAATCATTAATCATAATCAATAATTATAATGATAATCGGCGTCATCATCATTATGAGTATCATACTAATAATATTCACCATCTTTGAATGAAACATAAGCTACTATAAAAAACAATATGTGGTTTGGAGTAAAAGACTGAATCCACAAGCTGACACTGAAGGAACACAATGGATGATATACGCTAATATTTTATTTAATAATTAATTCAATTGAACACATTTTTAAACATACAATCAGAATTCCTTGGCTGTTCATAGATAAACGATATGAACAAACAGGCTTACTACTTCAATTCTATCGCAATTCGATTTGGCCTAGGATTTTGATTACCCAGTAACACAAACAACAGCGTGACAAGAAATCAACTTGTCAGTTCTATTTTTCGAAATGTATCTAACAAATCTATAGAATTCTATTTAGGAACTTTGCCTGTGCGATGCGCCATTGCACAATTCTTTGTAATAGAACAGGTTCTGTGTGAGAAATTCTTTCCAGAATGTCGTCTTTATTGTCACTCTGTAAGCTTCCTGGTTATTTTGTCATGTTCAAAAGTTCTTTAATATCCAGTGTCCATCAACGTCTTGTTCGCTCGTTTGTTCTTCTCCATAGAACCTTACCAGTGATGATTAATTTTTCTAACCCAATATACTATTTAACATGTCACGTGCATAAATACGTATTAAAAATAATAAGACCTCTCAGGGTCGTATGGGTGTGAAATTAGACAGACACGATCCAGATTATGCCGGTACTGCAATGGTAGTATTTCAGTAGGTATAAATGTACTCTGCGGCGCCTGTTTTCTCAATATTACACATTTTATGTTCAGTGATAATGATGGTGATGATGCTAAGATAGTCCCTTTAGCTGTGAGAATGTAGCTCTTGACAACCCATAACCTTCCTGACAAAAGCACATCTCTTAATTTGAGTAACCGAGCAGAAACCATGACGTCTGTTAAGTATGGTGTCGAAAAGGCACGACTGTGTTAGGGGGGATTTATGGATGCATGTTAGGTTCCGGAAGTATGAAATTCCCGTGAGGCAATATCTGTGTAGCGTATACTTCTTAGCCAACTATCTAGCAATTCTCTTGTTAGATATGTTGATCAATATTCAGTAGTAGCACATCTAGACATTCTCTTGTTATATATGTTGATCAATATTCAATAATAGTACATTAGTACATTATGTACATTAATGGTACATCTAGACATTCTCGTGTAAGATATGTTGATCAATACTCAGTAGTAGCACATCAAACATTTCCCACAACAAGCGTTTGCCACATAAAACAAAAGTGCGATTTCCGCTGTTCTAGATCTCTGCATCATCATTGGGATCATTTGATAGAAGCAAATACATGATATAGGAGATATGCAATGGTAATGCGAAATTTTTTCACCAGTTACAGGTTGTCAGCTAATCTCCTTACATTTATTATTCATCTTCTACGACATGCATAGAAAGAAAACAATAGCCATACTCTTTGTTCTCTGAACTACAAGTCCAGTCAGCGGTTGCCACACGCGCGTTTATGTGTAGTAAAGTGCAATAACTATTATAGCTGAAAAGGTCAGGATATATTAATAAAGTGGTTTTCTATGATCGTTGTATTCTTGTTTTTGATTGTTGTTGATTTGATAATGAATTCACGAGAAATAAATGTGTTCACATGTAAGTTCATGTACTTGAACGTTCTTGTGACTCCATCGATATGTACAAGGTGTATGATTGTACGGTTAGATGAACTAATAATTAGTGCAGAGTTTTATGAGAGGGTTATAATCAATTTTGCTGAACATTTTTTCGACGACTTTGCTGCCTGTACTATACATATTAGTGAGAGATGAACCAGACTCATTTATACATTTTACTAGAAGGAATATCCGGCGTTGCACGGGTAGAAAAACAAGAGAAAGACAGTCTATTTCAATCGTGAATGTTATGCATATTATATTTGTTTTACTACTGGAGAACTGACGATATTTATATTCTGTTTTTCTTCTTCAAAGAATACTCATAGAATTAGTCAGAAAGTAGACACTTGAAGCAATGTGGAACTCTAAAAAAAATCATTGGCAGACATACTTATGCATAAATAATTGTGACATTCATGGAGATAGCAGAATACTTTATACTTTATTGAAAAGAAATATATTCATATCACAGGACCAAGTATGCTGAATTGCGTGATAAAATGTGTGAAATAATTGTAATTAAAATACTCAGGCTGTCGAGATATTTTTATTTTTGGCTGTGGAAATGAAAGCTGCTGTGCCATAGCTATTTCCGTGACGTGTACATGAGGACGTTTTCACTGCTCCTCATAAAGACAAAAATCATTTCCCTAACCGTGAGTTTAACCCGGGACTCCAGGGGTATGAGACTGGCGTTCTAACCATACTGCTCCGTGCTCCTGAACTTGTAACAGATACTTGAAAATTGAAGAGAAGAAATATGCATATATGTAATTATACATATTGGAGAAATTGAGAATTGCAATTTTTAAAATTACAAATTAGTTATTGGCCTCATAACAAATGTCAACACAATAGCTGCTTGTGCGCTGACTTCTGTATTCCTCCGTATCATGCGTGCATTCTCAAAACCCTGCAAATTTTAATAACATTTTTTTGGAGAAAGGAATGCTATGTGTCATGGTTTACAACTGATACAGCGATATTTTTGCCTTTTAGCCTTACATATCTCATAACACATACAATGGCCTTCTACGAATTGCATGGAAGGTAAACAATGTTGCTATTCCTTACTCCCCTGTCTAACCCCGGCAAAGCAGGGGTTGATGAAAGAATAATAATCACGTCCAACAGCTCAGTCATGATCCTATTTTATGGCTAGGTGTATATTGTTGTCTGTTGTGATTTCATTAAGACTTATCGATAAAAAAGTATAATTGAATTATGGATTAATTGTGTGTGGATTGAAGGTTAATTGAAACATGTTGGATTATGTAAAACGTTTTTGTTGTTCATGAAAATGTGATACATGTAATATGTGGATATTGAAGCATGAATGATAAGATATACTACACACTATTCCAGCCTTAGAATAATTCTTACCAACTTTCATGACAACTGCTTAGTTTTTTTTAAGCTCGTTAACAGTACTGTTGACATTAAAAAAATTGCTTATCGATAAGTGAAACTAAGTAATAAGATACTATTAATCATTCAATCAATCAAGTGTCAAGCCGAGCGGCGTAGACTCTAATGCTTCTCCACAACTCTCTGTACCTTGTGGTGTTCATATGTTGTGTTGCTTAATACTGCTTTGTATCACAGCCACAACCCATCCAGAAATATATCTAAGTTTCTTGTCCTATGTCTATTATTTTTGCTGTAGATTGTCGTATTACTCTGGCATCTCTACGAGGAGATCTGCATTATCTCTTCTATGTATGGTACTCTATACTAGAGAATATACATATACATTAAATATTCTCACTTATGAGGACAATGGCATTGTATTTAGCCACGAATCACATTCTATTTATCGTTATATATATGGCACCAGAATGGCTAGTGAGAATCAAGCACTGCCTGTGAAAGCACTCTGCGACGGTGCAATCTTCCCAACATCTTTTAAGAAGTTCTAGGCCTACTTGTTGTAACTAAAAAGAAATAAAACTATGTGATACACTTACCCATAAAAAAGCTATCCGATACCGTCAGTTAAACGTATAGGCATATTGCATTGCATTTGTTGTAGTTTTCTAGTTATATTTCCCACCGTGAAAAGCAAACATGAAAGTGAAACACATCATTTGTAGTTATAATAAAAATCAATATACAGCTATACTGCATTGAAACCGAACAATAGCACTTACGCAGAACACAGTTTTTTGATGATTCATTTGAACACAACAGACGGGACTACCACTAAGACTAAGGGGTTGTGAGGTGTAAACGCGAAAACATACAAATTACAATACACAAGATATTTTCAACGTTTCGAACTATTAGGTCTTTCTCAAGAGCCTAATGAAACACTATTGACAGGTAAACAATACGTGACAATGTTCAAGGTGACAATGATGTATGTGGAAACATACAATCATGGAAGCGGGTTATGTTGGAAATTGGACTGCATCTGGATATGATAACAGATATAAAAAAAATATTACCCAATACAACATGGATATTATTACAATAAGGACCACATCAACACAAATTTAAACAAATTTATGTTAGAAAATTCAAGGTGACATCATTGTCATCTTGAACTTCGTATTGTTTACATGCCAATAGCTTTCTTGTGCCTCTGTGGTAGTAACAATAATTTTACTGTTTTCATTGTTTTATATATTCTTGAGAAAGATTTAACTGTTCGAAAAGTTTAAAATAAATTTCTTGTGTATTGTAATGTGTTTGTATGTTTTCAAGTTTATACTAACCCCTTCGTTTTAGTGATAGTCCGTCTGTTGTGTTCAAGTTAAACATCAAAATCCTGTGTTCTATGTAAGTACTATTATAATAACAATAGCAGTAATTACTAAATGCAACACATATGTAGCAGGCTTGAGCATATAACGTATACCAATTTTTATTGGCCTGACCAAAGTTATTTTTAGCTGACCAAAGTGAATAGTTCGAGAATCAGCGTTACCACTCCTTGGCTTTTTTCACGCGTTCTTGACTTTTTCGATCAGACCTTAGGTTATTTCTTAAAAATTTGTATTTTTGTGGCCAATTTCATTAAAAGAAACATCTCGATTAAATTATCTCTAATTGTTAAGCAATAAGTCATATTGACTGGTTTTTTGTGTGTGTTGCGCTTTAGTTTTGAGTTACTTTCCATCGTTTATTTTCAATTTGCTTCGTCGACCCTTCTGGATTTCAATAATTGGTGTAGTTTTGAAAGCTAGATAATAGTACCATATGTAACAATAGTAGAAATTCCCACTCATCAATGAAATTTGTATATAAATCGTGTTTTAAAATCATCAAATTTTATGACTGTGGTGTTTATTTACTGAATGTATATATCTTATATAATTATTAAGAATACAATCTATGGAAGTAAATAAAGAATGTGGTGGTTCAAGTATTGTGTCATCATCATAATCATCATTGAGTCCCTGTAAGAGGCGTAAAACAACAAAGGCTTGGCATAAACAACAATTTATAGTGGATGGCTCTAAGCCGAAGAACTAGAGGAATGGTTACAGTCTGATGACAGATACATTGTTCACTGCAAAGTGTGTAACATTAATTTTAGAAATTCGATCAAAAGTTCCTTTATGTCTCACGAAGTGACAAAGAAACATAGTCAAAATGTTATTTGAAAAGGCAGATTACCAATATACCTTCGTTTTTTTTGTACCTACACATGAATCGACATTGCAAGAAAATATTTCGAATGCAACATGTAGAGCCAATTTGTAGAGTCATTGACTCGCTTCTTGATTGTGTATAAACTGCGGATGCAAGTACTGCTGATCTTTATAAAGATTAAAACAATTGTTTGCAGAGAAAGCCATTCCATTAAGTAACATAATGTGGTTTCCAGTGATACTTATTATTCCATGACATGACTTAACAGTTGATGTATTGCTCATCTGAAGAAAGATGTTGCATCTATGTTTACCATAGGTTGCACATGTCCTGCATTTGCCTTGTGTGCTAATCATGCGTGAAACTGCTTTCCATCACGGATTGAAATGTTCCTTAAACATGTGTTCTGTTATTTTCTCGTAGCAGCAATCGACTCCATTTCAACTTCAGTAACGCTACTCACAGATTACGATGTGGATGACTATTATTCAACTGTTAATGTTTAAATTGTCGTAACTTGTTCCGAGTTATTTCTTTGTCTATAAGCCTACAAACTAGGCTAAAACAAGTACAATGTCTATTTTAGCATATCAGTTGTTCATATATTGTGAGCGTATTTGTAAGAATTTTGCTTATCTTGGCTTTTTTGTTTTCCGAACTTGGAACTTTTAAAAAAGTGTGTGGTAACTATGTCGTACATTATTGTGAATTATTAATGTCATATTATTGTTATACATGCATTATTGTTAATGAATACCGTATTTGTTTAGCATTTATACACACATAAGTAATAGCGTCTCCAAGAATTAGCGATATTCATACAGCATGCTTTAACATATAACGTATTTTTTTTTATGGGGCTTAAGAATAAATCAGCCGAGTGTTGCATTGTAATCGAAGTTAGTTCCTTACACAACGTTAATAGAATTTGAAGAAAGATGAAATTTTTCTAAAGAACATAAATTCTAAAGATACTTACATGGAAATGCGACATTTGCTTGCAGAATGCTGTCGCATACATTCATACTCTGATGTTTCATTAAAATCACATAGATACCATTGCTTCGTTCTACGAACCAAATCAAAAAATATTTAAAATTCCTATGATCCTTTTAGCGATTTTTACCACATGTTAACATGTTCTGAATCAAGTAAAATAATAATTAATTATTTTAATGAATTTTTCTGTCATGTAAAGTGTAGGAGAAATTAAATTTAAAAAAAAACTCATGTTCGAGAACTATAAAATAATATGTCCTGGGTTATGCGTCCTATCGATTACCCTACCGTGTACTGTTATTTGAGGGTAATGAAAATTTTGTACATAATGAATGCACCGTTTTTGTCCTATAGGCAAACGACAATTCGAATGTTAACTATAGTCGGTAGGTGTGAAACAGTTGTTCACTTTTATTGAATCAATTACCGAAACACAATTACATAAAGGATATCAGACACCATATTTGATTAGGAAATGTCGATGGCAACAAGCTAAAGTCTGAAAATAATCAAATAATTCATTAAATAGATATAACCGTTAGGCCTCCCCGAAACATATATTCCAGAAGTGTTTGGACCGAGGTCATTGGTCAAACTCACACTTCGAATGATATTTGAGCGATATGGTCTGAAACAGTATGGTCTAAATAATCAAACGAAATATCAGACATAATTTTCGGCATCATGTTTCATATGGAAATACATCGTCTACGTTAATTGACACGCAGCACAGCCCAAAATTTATTATATTTTCCGTGAATTGTTACGGACAAATGTTGACATTATGAATGCAAATTGTGTGTCTCAGTCCGGGAGTCAAAGGTGAACCAATCACATAATTGGTCAAGGCTTTCTGGACAACGACGGGGCAATTCGATTTTCCGAAATTGCTATGGGCTAGTGAATCGGTCAATCTCTACAATGGCCGGAAATAGTGAGTCTACGTGCAATATCCGATGAGTGTATACTTAATCCCAAAAGGTCTAAGAGCTACGGATTTAACGACTTATACTCGTATATAAAGATAATACGGAACATGATACCAATTTAAGATCATTGTCTCGCTGTTTCTCCACTTCAATTATTGTTGTAAAAGGATAATTGTTCCCATGTTGTAGTTTTATATGTCAACATATCTGATCCTTCAACTCCTGGTGTGATACACTGTAATACTAGACATTTCACAATATTATACCTGCATATACTTTTTAACCTTACGGTATATGTCCATCTGAATAACTCAATCTACTCTGACTCATCATGGGTGACGGCAGCAGATCCAGTAATGCGTGATGTGTTCAGCTACCCCCTCCCCCTCTCTGGATTGCATACAGACGTGATAAATATCTCATATATGTATTGGTCCAGAGTTATCTCAAGCCTAACAACCCTAATAATTTTGGCACAGTAAGCTACAAACTAAGACACGCTTCACCTGTGTCTATTTCACGACTCGGTCTGTCACACTCCATAATGCAACCGTCACCATTGAACTGTTGTCATATGTGTGTCCCGCAACTTCATATATGCCACTATCTTCAAGCATTGCACCATGATGTACATAGGTGAGACTGGAATGAGGCTCGCAGACTGATTCTGTGAACGTATGTAGAGCCTCAAAAACCAGAAGGGCACTCCTGTTGCTGATCGCTTTAATGGCACGGGCCCTCGGGGTGCTTACGATATCCAGGTGACGGTCATTAAGTTGTGCTTTTCGGATGCTTGGACACGTCACGTGCTTGAGGGACGATATATATATATATATATATATATATATATATATATATATATATATATATATATATATATATATATATATATATATATATATATATATATATAAATTTTGGCACGATTGAACTCTTGATCTGGCATCAATACCCGACAGTCGTGTGGATTATATAATTTTGTTCCGTCATTTCTCTGTTTGTAGTGCTTCAACAAACAGAGAAATGACGGAACAAAATTATATAATCCACACGACTGTCGGGTATTGATGCAAGATCAAGAGTTCAATCGTGCCAAACTTGATATATATATCGTTCAACAATTAGTTTTGGGGTCTGTTTTCTCTTTGTGCTTTTTCTCCTCTGACTTCCTAGTTTTAACTCTTCTGGGCTCTATCCAGTTTTTGCTCTGCCATGTGAACGTCAATAGTGTCGTTTCTACTTGTCCTTTTATTTGTTGTGTACGTAGTCTTAATAAAGATCTTTTTGTAGAAACGTTGATTTGTGTGGAGTATTGACGTATGTATCAATTGTTTAACAGTACTGCATTATCCTGTTCAAAGCTTCACTTGCAGTATTTCAGTGTTGCTACAGTGAGTACATATTATAATTATTTACTTTCGCATATGCTTCCTGTCTGACAAGATTATTTCAATGGATGTCATTTATTATTATTTCATTCATGAAGGAAGAGTAACAGCTCATATTCAAATAATTCAATTTTCAATTTTAATTAATTTGTTCATAAAATATTATCTTCTGATGAATAAAAAATTCGTAAATATACAAGGATGCACAGCAGACAAATATTTTGGTAAGATATGCAAATAAAAAATTTCAAAGATAAGTTAAAATCTGTGTAATATAAGCCGATCATGATAAATTGATGGCGTATCCTATGAAGGAAGAACCATCAACCTAACATCTGTTTGGCTGTAGTAATTTTCTAGGCAATATGAATACTTTCAGTAGTTTGGAATTGTTTTCTGAATGGTCCGGATGCTCAAATGCATGTGGCTGGTATCGAAGTCGGTATCCTGGTCGCCACAGACACGCTCTGTACCATTTCGCCACAGAGCGCGACGATTATGATAGCTTTTACAATATCTAATTATTTCAGAAAAAAAATTTGGTCATCCACTTTTTCAAACAATTTCTTACTCGGCATTCAAATCAGCATTACAATATCATAAACAGCATGACGTCATTTATAATTATGAACAACATTGAAAATAATTCATGAAGACAAACAATGGTACCATTATTTACAATTAAACATCGCGCTCTAAACAATAACGCTTGAATAAGAATGCACAATTACTGCGTTCACTTAAAAAAAACAAGGAAACAGGTAGTGTTCGACTTACCACCACGATCGGTTCCAACAGACCGGCCGTAACACGATTTGGTCGTAAATTGAGTACCTTATGTGTACAGTAATGTGAAGTGATGTTATACAAATATTTAAGTAAAATTATATAATCAATTTATTTTATTATTGTTATAAATCATAATTGTCAATGTTCATTTTGTGCCATTTGTATAGTCTCTACACCACTTTGTTTTTTATTTTTACATCGTCAGTTTAAGAAAAACACTGCATTAACTGTACATGTACAACTGGTTTAATATTTGCAAAACATACACAATACAGGTGTGGAAAAAATACTATAGTAAACATTTGCCAAATAACAAAACACATCAAATTGTCAGTAACATCAAAATGATTGCAGACAACGCCGTTTGACTGATAATTGAGGCATAAATAAACCAGAAATCTAATACACGTATAGCTAGTGATTGTGGTCGTAAAGTCGAATGGTCGTAATTTGCATATCTCGTAAGTCGATTTCTCTCTCTATTTGGAAACACGTCCACATGGTCGTTTGTGTGTTTACTTTGATCCCATGGCAAGTACGAGTAATGCAACTCTTGTTCCTTAAGTGCACATTTTATGTGTGAATGGGATAGACGTGAGGGGTGGGGGTCCTTTCTTTGATATCCAGAGGATTCCAAATCAGCTCTATATAATGTTCAGAGAAAATAATGAGAGATATACCATATGTCTACTCGACCAACTAAAACACTATACGTTAGTGTTGATGAAAATACCACAGAACGTCATCAGATTAAATACTATACGTTTGTGCTGATGAAAATACCAACATAATACAATCAGATCAAACAATATATGTTTGTCCTGATGAACATACCATTAGAATATCATCAGATCAAAAACACCATACGTGTGTGCTGATGAAAATGTTCAACTTTCACAAAGGGCAATAGAAACACAGAAACAAATGTTAAATAGGTTAATGAAACCGTGGACAGGCAATACTTGATACATCTCGAACATAAACTAAGGCCAAAGCAAGATAAATAAAGATATGATACTTTTCTATGTAGACATCATGCGAACAAAAGCAAGAAAGAGGTGATGGTCAATAAAAATAGGCTTAACTGAATGCACAAGCAAATGTGTAAAAGACATTACACGTAATACTATATATCTTTCTATCTACGTACATTCAGCGCCGAATATGGAGCATATGGCAGACAAAACACTGTCATCTCCAGTGTAAACTAACTGATGATGATGTGTGTAGTTCTTGAATGTTGTTGAGGCCCATAGCCAAACCTTATGCGATCGTTGTGCTGCGAAAAGTCTGATCACCCTTTCCATCTTTTGCCATCTGGCACCCACTTTAGTACTTAAAGTGGCAATATATTTTCTTTCTGTATAAATACGTATCCCATATAAGTCTACAGATTTCTTAATATTGGCATGAAAACATATTACTGTTTTGTGTCATTTCTTTATTTGCTTGTTTGAGTTGAATTCTTTCCTGCTAATATTTAATAGCTTTTTAAGACATTTATTTTCAAATGAATTTTACTTCGCATTTGCTTTTGCTATTTTCCAGCTTTAGTAAAAATATGTTAATACATATAATGGAGTTATATATTTGTAGCTCAGTATATTTACTTATTGGTTTTGATTTCCCGATGTATTAGGTGGTTCAATAAACTCAATTCCGAAGTAGTGCTGGTAGAAATCTCCTATGCGGTTTCTCCATCGTGTGTCATCTTGTTGTCCAAATAGGAAAAGTTATAAATTGGTTTGTCTTTTAAAAGGGATTTTAACATTCAAGTTTACGATGTTCATGATCTTATTCTGGGAAGAGTTAACATGCAGATAAATTTGTTCTGATGACAAAGTAGCTTCAATATGTCTTGCTGCAATCAGGAGTAGAACTTAATAAAGCCAATAGTCTGCATAATTATCAAGTTTGGTGGTAAGTGAATGTTTACGCCTGATTCTGTTTCTGTTGTTTGTTTAAATATCAATAACAGCTTGATAGATCGTTTATCAACTCTAACGTGCAATGAGTATTTGTATGATTTTCGGAATTGGTGATTGAAGATTTGTTTATGTGACTAGATATTCAGTAACATCATCTACCTTGTTAGAATATTTTTTATCAGGTTAACATGAAGGATGTTTTTTAGAAATACCCCATATTATTCATATTTTCTTCATATTTTTCGTTCTAAATAAAACATTATCACCATCCTCTAGGATAGCGATAATTATAGACACTTCGATAAAAGGCTATGAAACGTTAATTGTGTGCAGCAAATTATCATCCCGCCGAAGACGGATGTGTTGGGCCATTGGCGCAAATAAATCGGCGACACAAACTCATTTTTATTCTCTGGACTACATCCTGCTGGAAATCTAGTAGGGCCATTGTCCTGCTAAAAGAGCTATTCAGCGGGAGTTTGAGAATGAACGCTGAAGAAGAAGAAATTATCAGCCGAGTCGGTCTTTTTCCAGTGTGTTGTCAGTGTGTCAAAACAAATGTTTACCAATAAGAGCATTATTTGAAAATTGTATTTCAATTTCATTATATTTTTTGCTAACTCTATGTACGGTTTTACATTCGCTATGTTTAATTTACATCCCATGTGCATATTCAAATCTCAATTCTAAGTTATGAATCTAAGTGTCTGAAATGTCTACGGTATGATGTTTGTCCAACTAGAAGTAAAACTATTTTACAGTAGATTGTGTAATTTCAATCGTATTTCGAACAACCCCAACATGAGACAAAAGGCGATTCATAAACGCAAATACGGCTTTTCCGTGACAGTTTAGGGGTTCCTGATACGGTAACACGATATCTGAAGTATCTTTACGTCTTTTCCGCTACATAAGTTAGTTGTACCTTATACTGAATATACACCATAACACATGAAGCATACTTGGTTGCATACTTAATTTAATTGTATAGTCTAAAGTAAGAGAAATAAACGAACTACTGTAACAAATGATGCGTAGCTACATCATCAGTTAATTGTGTGCATTCAAGAAAAAAACATACTCATACATACAATCATATTTTAAAGATAATTAAACAGGAGATTGGCGACATAATGTTTTTGTACAATAAACACAGAAAAGAAACGACAGAGTTCTAAGATATACCGAAAGCTGTAAAAACATAGACTTACGTTATAAAACAAGTTATATAAGCAAGATCTGTGCATCGCCATTATCCGAAGTGCTCTGCTTGTCGTATGCAGTACTTTAGCTCATTTATACACATTGTAGTTCTTATAGTCTGGAAAGGTTCGGGTTGAGAAAAAGAAAAGAGTGTACAGATACTATATTTGCTCTACGATACATTAGTGTAAAGACAATAGAATACAAAAACCAAATGAATATTACTTTTACAGATCAAGAGAAAGCTTTCGACCGAATAATTATTGATCAATATGGAGTATTCTAGACAATTTAGGAATATAAAGATCATTATTAGACACTGTAAAAGCCATATACAAAGATAGTAAAAGTGCAGTTAGAACAAGTACAGAACTTACAAAGTGTTTTTCAGTAACATCAGGAGTTAAACAGGGGTGTGTTTGATCACCATCATTGTTTATTGTTTATGTAGATAATATTACCAAAAACAGTAAAATAGCCAATAGATGATTCCCACCCAAATAATCTACCTGAACTTATTCTTTGTGACTATCAGTGCCTACTCCACAGTTGAAGCGAAGAGCTTCACGATTACATATACCTGTTCAACGAAAGCTTCCTCAATCACAACATGAAGATCAACACAGAAAAAAATAGAAGTAGTGTTTGTTGGCAGAGAACCCAATGCAACAAAATAAAGCTAAAAGATCACTTACTGAAACCAGTTAAAGGAATTTAAATATCTTCAGTGCTTTTGAGCTTTTTTTTTAACCGAACACGGAAGAATGGATGAGAGCTCACACAAGAATTATAAAAGCTAACTACATAAATTATGAACTTACACAATTTTAAAACACAAATCTATCCCAATGAAAATCAAAAGGCAAATAATAAATTAAATATTCATACCAATATTGTGTTATCAATATCAGATATGAATGTTGTTCATCCATCACAAGTGATGATTACTATTTGTTACATCCACTTTTGAAAATTACATTTGATTATGAGTTAGTAGATTGCTAATGAGCCCCATTCCAACTGAAAATGTCCTTGGACAGTTCGGGCATGTAATGATCACTGTAGACGGATCTTGGTCTATCAGTGACTCTAGCTACTCTCCGCTGTTGAGCTGCTGCATTTCTCCTCTTTTCACAAGATGATGCGTTCTTTTTGATTGTAGAACGCTATGTAGATCTTTTTTGTGCAAGTTTTTCCCATGTATCTTGGTCTATTTGGAAGGCTTTCAGTGAGGTCGTTAACGAGTCCTTGTAGCGCTTCTTTTGGCCACCTTGAGATCATGTTTCCTTCTTCACCAACTCACCATAGAGAAGTATCTTTGGTAGACGATGGTCTGGCATACGCATCAAATGACTTTCCCATCGAATCTGTCTGCATCAGTGTCGTGCCAATGCTAGGGATACCAGCTCTATCAAGGACAGTCGTATCTGGAATCTTGTCTTGCAATCTGATGCTCATAAATTTTCTGAGACAAGTAATGTGAAAATGATTGAGTTTAAATGGTTAAAAAGGGTTTAAAAGCCGTAGAAGATTGACTTCACTGTGCTCGGTTTCCCATATGTACTCCGTCCCTCTCAACGAAGCGGCACGCCGTCTGTCGAGAGTACCACGCATAGCACGTAACTCCGTAGCTTCAGGTGATAATCCACAGGGATCTCCGGAAAAAAATCCACCTTATAAACAAGACGACACGAGCCGGATTCGAGCCCGTGACCTCTTGAACACAAGGCGAACATCTTAACCACTACGCCAGGGAGATCCCCTGGATAGCCTCGGTAGCGCATTAGGTAGCGCGTCAGTCTCATAATCAATGATTGCCTTTTTTCACATGATGTCTATACACAGTCCATGTTTCACTAGCGTATAACAGCACTTGAAATACCACTGCTCCGTAAACGTTCAGCTTATTCTGTATATGATTACTAACAAAAGAACAAGAGATGAAATTCACTACGTGTGAAATTAGATGTCTTACGGAAAGCAAAGCAGCAAATGGAACAAGTAAATTCAAGTAGAAAGCATGAGGATAAATGAAAAATTCTTGAGCCTAACGGGAATTGATGAGCATGATCATGTGAGGAATGAAGAGATTACACGAACTGTTGAAACAACATCTGTGGTCAAATATATTAAAAACAAGATTGAAATGGTTCGGCAACTTAATGAGAATGAACCCTTATTAGCCAGCGGCAAGAGCATACAACATGATAATGGAACCGGCAACATACATAGGAA
>CM067298.1:43378940-43390051 GCA_034231615.1 Meghimatium bilineatum
GTCTTACCATTTTTTAATGACTGTATAGCATTTTCAACTTCGTCTCTCAAGATTTCAATCACCTAACTCTCTTGTGTCACATACGTTGCTAAGTATCTCAAGATTTCAGTCACCTAATTCTCTTGTGTCACATACGTTTCTGAGTATCTCAAGATTTCAATCACCTAATTCTCTTGTGTAACATACGTTGCTAAGTATCTCAAGATTTCAATCACCCAATTCTCTTGTGTCACGTACGTTGCTAAGTATCTCACGATTTCAATCACCTAATTCTCATCAAGGCCAGCACCGTGCAGTGGTGATGGGGCTTAGTTCAGCCATAAGGGGCTGGAAACTAAGACTGGTCGGGCAGTCCCATTCGAGCAGGACCATAGTCCCGCCCAAGTAAGCAGAGTGCTGAAGACGGAGGCATCCAGCCAAAAGATAATCAGGATGCCACGCACAAAACACAATGGAAACATGTCTGTATCTATAAAAAGTTATGGTGCCTGCCCTGTGGCGGACGTTCAGGCAGGGACGGTGCCGGGCCCTATACCTCGAAAGGGCTCAACCTCAGTTACTGAAAGTCCTTCTCAATTGCATTGAGGAGCTAGGAGGCAAGGGAATAGAGCTACTGGCCAAACAAACGTTGCTAAGTATCTCAAGATTTCAATCACCTAATTCTCTTGTGTCACATACGTTGCTAAGTATCTCACGATTTTGTGTTGTTGTACAGCTGTATAATTCTTAATAATATTCAGTCCATCTATTAATTATTTGTGGCTTTTCATTAAACATTTACCATTTGTGTCTTCTTCTTCTTCTTCTGCGTTCATTCTCAAATTTCTTCTGGATCTCCATTGTAGCAGGACCATGGTCCTACTAGATTTCCAGTAGGATGTAGTCCAGAAAAGGGAAACACGTTGTGTCGCCGTTTTATTTGCGCTAATGGTCCTACACATCCGTCTTCGGTGGGATTTGTGTTTGATATAATGGATATGTTAATGTATGTGGCTGTATTAGTTGTTTAAAAAAAAAAATTCTCTTCATGCCTTCTTGCTGTTGTCATGTCGTATAGCTGTTTTGATGGTCTGACAATGGTAATCGAAATATTTCTCTTTGGCTTGTTTCATTTTGTTTCTTATATTCTGTTTTCACCTTAATATATTGTGCTCTAGATACCAAATTTCATAGGCTGAGGATAGAGATTTCTAGAGAGTTTTTTTGTGCTGATGTCTCCGGTGTGGCACCAATTCGTTCCTAACAGGTTATGGTTCTTATTATATTATTATGAATTAAACAATATGACTGTCTGAGTTACAATAACATTGTAAGTCGTTGGTTGGTGGTTGGTTGGTTGCTGATCCAGCGGTACATGGGCTCATGCCCTTTGGCCTAATGCCATCAAATGACATTATATTGCTAGGAAGTCTGTGGATTTTCGGCACACCTCGGGACAGAGCCAGAGAATAACTATTACACCTCCAGGAAGGTAGGTTTCAACCAATGCACTGCTCCTAACCACTGTAGCCAAGATATGGTTCACTGTGCTCATTCCCCGCCACCAATTGACTACTGGTTATGTCGAACTTCTCTATTGCTCCAGGCATGCAACCAAATGTTCAAGGTAAAAGGATTGTCATGTCCTGAGTCACAGTACCACTTTGATGGGTTTCAGCCATTGGAAAAAAACAGTGCTGTCGTTTTCCTCCTTCCCAGTGCTGCACAGTACATCTCTGGCTCCCTCCCAACTACAGCGGGTGCATACATATATATTCAGGTAAATTCAGGTAATATTCAGGTATATAAGTCAGTTGTAATTCTTCTTCTTCTTCTTTCGTTCACTTGAAACATGTCTATATCTGTAATTCTGTCTCCTTAATAAAACTTACTGTCTTTTGTAGTTCATACAGTGTCCCATAGAGTTTTGATTCCAGTGTTGTTTCCTCTGGCCAATATGTCTGCCTCAGCGTTTCATGCTCAGAACACTCTTGAAGTATATGTTTGGCACTCTGTGCTGCCTGTCCACATGTACACATGGCCGTGTTGCCAATCTTGAACTTTGTATACATGCGACTGCGGAGTCGGTTGTGTCCTGTTCTGAGACGTAGAATTATAACTTGTTCTGATCTGTTCATATTGTGATAGTCATCTTTTGTTGGTGTTTGTGGCTTTCTTATTGACTTTATCATCTGTTTTTTCTGATGGTAGGTGATTGGTATATCTGGTTGGTCTTCGGCAGCACCTTCCTTAGCCAGTTGGTCTGCTTTTTCATTTCCTGGTATTCCACAGTGAGAAGGTATCCACTGCATGGTTACCCTATACTGGTAAGACAATTCGCTAAGTAGTTTTTTTAAGTCTGTTAGGTTTCAAGACTGGAGAGCTTGAAGCACTGACCTTGCATCTGTCAGGAATACCACAGGCTGTAGGTCAGAGTTGGAGTTCAGCAGTTTTTTAGCTGCCACACTAATTGCCTGGATTTCTGCATCATAATTATTGCAGAGTTTTCCTGTCGGTGTTCTGATTGTATCTCTAGGCTTGTGTGGATATTCTATATATACACCTGCACCTCCATTCCTCACAGCATTCTGTGCTGACCCATCTGTGTACACTCTGACCCATATATCTTGTGGATATTCCTCATCCAGGAAACTGAGGGTGACTGTCATTCGCTGCACACTGTTCTGTTCGTCCTCGCTTAGTATTCCTTTCACATGGGTCTGAATGTATATTGGCATTCCATGGCTTTCACTCCACGGGGTTTGCTCTGGTACAGACCTTAAGGGGCTGTCAACTTCAGGTAGGTCTGTAAGTTGTCTACGGAGTCGTTTAGCTTGATGGATAAAGCTGCTCCTTTTCAGTCGTCCCATTGCTAGATTTTGGAATCTTTCCTTCATTGGATGACTTGGCATACACTGAAACTTTTCTGCTTGAATTAGTACTTTTGTGTCTCTGCGTTCGCCAAGTGTTTGCATTCTTCCCATTTTCTGCATCTCTGCTATGGGTGTTGATTTCATTGCTCCCAACATTATTCTAAGTGCCTGGTTTTGCACTTTATCTAGATCGTGTAATGTGGTGTTTGATGCAGGACACCACGCAGCTGAACCGTATTCCAGGTGTGGTCTTATGCCTTGCTGGTAAACTTTACTGAGTATATTTCCACTGGCTCCCCATGTGGTTCCACTTAGTTTTCTCAGGATAGCTAGCTTCCTCCTGGCTTTTCTTGTTGCTTTGTTTATGTGCTGCTTCCATGTCAGCTTATCATCAAAAGTAACTCCGAGGTATGTGGGTTGTTTGTCTTCTTTCAAGAGCTCTCCATCTATCTTGATATGACCAGCTTTTTGTTTTGGTGAGAGGGTAAAGAGTGTGGTGCTGCATTTATCTGTGTTAATGCTGACGCACCATCTATTAGCCCATAAGGTTAGGGTCAGTTGTAATAAATAGAAACCTATTCTTTCAAACTTTCTCAAATTTAAATAGAAAATAAATATATGCTCTTGAGTTAACTTCTCCAACATTTAATTAAAGATTAAACTCTGGAAAAAAAATTGATTGTGATCGATACTGTGAGTAAAATTAAAAATATAGAAAATAGTTTCTAGATGCATTTGTCTACGTTCAACCGATCAGGTAACACGCCCTTGGCAGGATACTGGATGCTTTAGTGAAAAATGTCTTACATGGGAGTATAAATTATTGATAAAGTAACTGCAACCAAGAGCAAGAAAGATGTACACAGAGAATGAAGTAGAACAAATATAGAGAAATATTTTATGTGAAGTTTAAACAAGATATTCACAGAGTAACGGGAATTTAAGCAGCATCAACTAAGTAACAGTTATCATATAACAGTGGAACAAACAAACAAGCAGATTGAATGAAAAATGAATGGTAACCATAATAACCGATTTTCAGATAGTCAGTGATACGAATAACAATATTATTACACAACAATAGTGAAGAATGTTTGTGAAATACAGATGGCATTTGAATTGTAGAATCAGAACCAATACGGTTCCAAGGATATTTCATTAAGAGGCTGCAGATGGTGCTAGCACATTTTCAATTGTTAAGTTAGCTGTTAGTGTGAACACACGGGGATTTTGTTATTAGCCAATTATTGTAGACAGCCTTCCTACAAAAGTGGAAACAAATGTTATTGACGTCGATGTGGTTTATTTGTTGTTTGAACGCTGATTACCGCAGCATGTTAGCCATTTTTTACATTTGCCTGGAAAGTAATAGGTCTATCCTGCCGTGGCAAATGTAATAATGGTGTAGTTGACAAGTTCTCTGGTATACTATTCTCAAAGCTGCTCATTCAGGATTTTTCTATTTAACTTCGTCGTAGTGAATTATAATTTAATGTCCTCTGTCGTTTCTACGTAAATTTAGTATATAATAAAAAATATGTAAACCAGAGTTGAATAACTGATTTACGTAAAGGAAATACAAGTTGAAACAAACCGATGTTTCTAATTAAAGAAAGAAAAAAACACATAACACCAATATATAAGAGATTACGTGAAATTTAGTAGTCTACTTTAAATGAACAGAATTGTAAATTGCAAAGGTGGAATAAGGCACTATCTGCTATATTGGTGTTCTATGTTCGTTTGTCCCTGTCTTAATTAAAATATTTTAATCGAAACATCGATTTGCTTTGTTATATTTGCTTTACGTAAAGCTATTGTTTCACCTTTTCTTAAGGTTTTTAAAAAATTGTGTATTATATACCATATGGTACACATTTTATATATAGGCATTTGTTAAAAAATAGTTATAGCACATAAGCAAACTTGCAAGCTATAAAAAAAACTTTTTTGTAGTGCCGCATAGCGTAAACTCATATGTTTGAACATGTAAAACACGACTCACTTACTAAGACTTGTGCAAGAAACAACCATGGGGGGGGGGGGGGGACGGAGAAGACGAGGTAAAAGAAATTCCTGGACTGACAACATCACGATGTGGTCTGGGAATGATTTATTTTACACTCCTCAGAATGGCTGACGACAGAGATGTGTGTATGGCTGGTGCAGATGCCTCCAGAGTGGCACCCCTGAGAGCTGACGTGTTAAGAGTCTTATTATTATTATAAACACAGGCTCATTTCCGTCAGTAATTCATGTGTAGATTGAGATAATGTATTTTTAAGTTATGACAACTCGTGTCCTCATTTGGAAAGTCTGTAGGTCTTACCTTACCTACGTTTATGCAACAGTATGTTTCTACAAAATGACATGACTATATAGTTCGGGTGTTGTTTTTTGTTTAGCGAAAAACTCTCCAACATTCATCTAAGCAGTTATAAATGATTCATGTTGTATGTCATGTTGTCCCAACTTCATGAGTTAAATACATGTCTTGGCTAAATTTGTTTGCTTCTCAATCAAATAATTCCAATGAAGGACGAAGAGATATACGTCAGGGGCAATGCACATTTACCCGCCTGTCACAGACTCATATGTTGAGGAAACGCCAGTTGTGCCATTAAAACAGATGGGTCAACAATAGTAAAGGAATAATGATGATAATAAGTTAGTTTGCCAATAAATATATGCTACATTCCTTATATTGTTGCAGTAGAATGCCGTCTCCTTTGGGGACTAAACATGCATAAACTATACCACATATACCATATATACTAAACTATAGTATATGCATAAACTATACCACATATACCATATATACTAAACTATAGTATATGCATAAACTATACCACAAACATGTTTTTGAGACAAACATACTATATACAAGCTCAGGTAACCTCGGTTACTCAACTGATGAGAATTAATGCTTGTCACAAAAACAATCTTCTGTCAAAAACTCTTGTGTCACATACTATATGGACATATGTATATATATATATATACTTGCTATACTATACTATAGCATCCAGCACTAGAGGGATCACTTCATCATCATCATCATCATCATCATCATCAATGTATCGTCTCATTGTCACTTCTTTTACTGCATTCAATTATCATGCACCTGCTGTGTTAATGCTCATGTATAGAGTTGATTTAAAAAAAATGTTGTTATATTTTCATCACGTTTTAATTTTCAGAGACACTTCTGTGTAGCAGATTGCCGTTATGTATTCAGGGCAGTTAGTTTCGTCCGGTAGTATGTGCTTTTGCTTCTGTGTTGCTGCTTCGCACATGCATGCCTCAGAGTAGTTGACATTGATTCTGTGTGCATATTTAGACGTTAATGCTCCATTGCAATATTTTGATTTATTCGTTTCTGCTGAATGTGCTACTGTTGTCTTACTTATATGTATCATCCATCTTTATTTTACTCCACTGAAGTAGCTCAGGGTGTTTTGGCAGCACCTTTACTTCTTTTTAACTTTAAGGTGTGTGGGACTGATGGAGGTTCGCTGTTGTGCCAATTTATCTGCTTATTTTCATTGCCAGTGATGCTAACATAAACTTGTACCCATTATAGCAAAAATGTGTTCCTGGAAAATTCGAAAACGATTTGTTTGATGTCTTAAATGACTTTGTTTTGTTAATGTCTGATAAAAAAATTTAAATTGTTTTAAAATTGCACATTTTTGGGATATTGACTTTCGATTATTTCGAACATTTAGATATCTTAGAGTATGACCAATGGCCAATAGAGTATGCCATGAAATGTGTACGTTTTATTCATAGTAAAATGGAATGTTGAGTTGTAGTATTAGTCAGGAGACATGATGTATACTTCATTGCCACCATTATTTAGGTTTTTTAAAATTATTGCTGATTCGTCTGTAAGCCAGTGTGCCAGCACATTTGGGATATTGTGTTTTTAACGTTTGCAATTATGAATATCTTTGTTTTGTTTCTGTGTGAGTGATCATTAGGGTAGTTATGTGGTTTGGTACCCATGGTTCGAGAGATCATTTGGTAATTTAATTTGTACCACTTGTGGTGTCTTTAAACAGTGACCATATGTCAGGTTGGATTATACCAGTCATTGCCAATTCAGGAGATAAGACATGACATATATTGGTATACGTTTTTTATGTGTGAGCATTTCTAGTAATTGTGTCTCCTGCGAAAATAGCGGTGAACTTTTATGTCTTAGGAATGTGTAACATTTAAAAAAAATACTTTTAAATATGTTTTTGTTAAATAGATGCACACCAGTGGATATTGGACCCTCGTCCTACCGTTGCAAACAGCTGCGTGGCGGAAAATGTTTGGTGTACCACTACTGAAGATCGGTCGACAGATCTGATTGAAGAATGATTAACTAGTTGGTCCAGAAGTATATGATGCTACTTTTATGGCATGGCGTGAAGATTTTGGGATACTGCTGAACTAAAATTCCTTTCTTCGGGATTAAACGTACATCCATAACCCACCTATTCAATATAACCATTTATTTGAGACGAAAACCGTTATGCCAGTTCAGGTGTTACCTTCGTTTCTCAGTAGAACCTATGCTTGTGTCAGAAATGCCATGGGTTGTCAATACCATCCTGCACACAGCTAAGGGAATTTATTCATCAAAGTCATAATAATTAACAATTATTGACGAATGCAGATATCTTTGACTACAATGTATATTATTATATATTGTAGTTATTCGTTAAAAAGAAATCTTCGTGCTTACCGTAATTCAAATTACACTTTTATTGTTGGAGTGAAAGTCAAACTGTATAAGTCACTGGTGATTTCTGTTGTGCTGTATGGTTGTGAGAGTTGGACACGGACTGCGGACATGGAGAGACAATTACATGGTTTCGAGTACAAATGCTATATATGAATTCTACGGATTTCCTGTAGGACAAATAAGACAAATTTGTACGCTAGAAACAAAATGGAGATGTATGTAGGCGTGCAAGAACCATTGCTTTCAATAGTGAAATGACGCAGCTAGCATGGCTTGGACATGCATGCAGACATGATTCCTTGCCAAAATAAATACTGCAGGGAACCGCCGAAGAGTGAAGAAGCAGAGGAGGACAAATAAAGACATTAACAGACAACATCAAGGAATGGACAGGACAAGATTTTCCCTCACTCCTCCGTATTTTTGAAGATAGTAATCGTTGTACGGCTCGTGTGCTGAAGCATCCAACATGATCCACCTACGACTCTGAATGGTTACATGTTTATAGATGGATAGTATCTAAGAAACTTCATTGAAAAGAAACGAAGGGAACAGACGGAACTTGAACTAATTCCGCTTAGATGGCACCAATCTGCCTCGCAACTTGAGTCAAGTTTCGGAGAAATAAGTTATACTATTCGGCATGTACAATCTGCATGTAATGACACCTATATTGGAAGCTACATATTAATGATTTATAATCATTGCAGAAATGTCACTTCATAACCTAGAACTATGATTATTTACATAATGTACCGCTTCTCGGCTGAAATATTATGAAAGCGTCTCTGAAAACCAACTTAGTTTGATCGATTTCATCGATATGATTGGTTCAGCACACGGGCCACGCAGATAACGGCAGTCTACTAAACGTAAATATTTTTTTAAAAAACCAATATCATGTAAATTCTAGTTATTCGCTAATAATTGAATAGGAATGCTACCAACAATTTTTCTATCTTCCTGTCTCAAGCCAAAATTATCGCCATGTTCTATTTGTGCACTAGTTGTGTTACTAGTTATTTTTTTTAAAGATATTTTACTGTCTCTGTTGAAATACATTACCTTGGTCTTGTTTGAACTTCAGAAAACCTGTTTAGTATTGTTATATAACATCACTGATACCCACAAGTATATCTACGTACAATACATATCACTATATTGTTTATACATATTTTCGTATTACACGTCAAAATGAATTTCGTATGTGTATATACATGCAATAAAATGTCATTTCTAAAATTATTTACACTGACCTTTGGCCTAAACTTATTGTGACAACATCAATACTGGAAGCAGCTATGCGTGTTAGCAATGTTTTATGTCACCCTTTTCTTGTGACATATGCGTACGTAAAATCTGTATTATTTATATGTATATATATTATAGTAAGATGTCAGTTATATATATATATATATATATATATATATATATATATATATATATATATATATATATATATATATATACATTATTACGAGGCATCTCATTGGGATGGTGGTGAATCTATTTCTCTCATGCTCAAGTAATCGCGGATTCGATCACAGATCGTGATGTCTTGTTAACAAGCTCATTTTTCAGAGATTACCGGAGATTATTACTGGAAGCTACGGAGACGAGTTGCGCTTTCGACAGGCTGCGTTTCGATTCGTTGAGAGGGGACGAGTACATATGCGGAATCGAGTGCACTGTGTTTATATATAGACATGTTCAGTGAAATGTGAAAACGTAATACGTGAAATGTCTTGTGTGAAATGCCTATAGTGAAAACTTCTGAAAACTGTTGGATGAGTCATTATGTACAAAAATTATTTAGAAGCGACAAACCTTTTCAATAATCACAGAAAACCACTAAACATGAAATACTTTATATATAATAACTACAACCACAAACAAAAGAAACATTCTGGGGATAATGAATAAGTCCTGAATATGATATTCTGTAAACTTGTATAAATATATAGGAACGTTACGGGAAGCAGTGGTGACAATTTTAACGAAACAAATACGTAGGTTATTTAAACAAAACGAAATATCCATAAAGACGCAATTCACAGCATGATGAATGGATATACACTTGAGGATGAGAATACTTTCAAATACCTCGGACATACTAAGACTACTGGCGAATCCATCGATCTGCCCGCTACACACTGAGAGGCCCACAAACGTGACCCTGAGTGACGGGTGGCTATCGCTCTCAGTGCGTACAGAGCAAATCGATGCAAACCTATTTAATCTGAGCTCGAGGAGGTCACTAAAGCTGAATGAAACTACGCATAATATTAAAATGGTGAAGTCTGGCCACTACTTCCTCTACTCAACCAATATGTATATAAAGGCATATATATAGTGTCCATTTTTGTATACATAAATAAATATGCATATATATATATATATATATATATACATACACATACGTATATTCGTATATACGAGTATATAGAGAGATAGAGAGCGTGTGTGTGTGAAGCCTTCAGTTCAAGCAAAATAGCTAACAGTATAAGGTACCACAAGAGATAACAATATTTTGTATAGAATTGAGCAAGTAACACACTTTGTGTTTTTGTTAGAACCTAGCAATTCGTTTAGCTGGAGTGAGAATGTCATCAATACCAATCTTGACACTAAACATGTGCGATTTTTATATTGTTCATGCTACCTATTCGTGTGTTTCTGTTTTTGTAGTATTGATTAATTTCTTGAGAATGGCAGATGTGAATATCTCTGTCGCGATATTGAAGGATGAATACGATGGACCTGAATATATATTCTATTAGGACCGTAGGTACGCCTTCAGTAAAGAGGGAGGGTTGCCTTAAAACAATTCTTTCGCTTAATTTTGTGTATAATTCCCTCGTATTCACGAGAGAGATATTGATCTCGTGAAAAATCGTTAAAAGTTGAAAATAGGAGTTTGGGGGTTGCACACCTATTGACTAAATTCCTAGTATTGAAATTCATGTTCTGATTTCTTTAGGGAAGGAGGACAATAAACCCCAACTACCCCTTATGTACGCTCTTGATTGTTGTTTAGCACGAATTTGAATGTTATGATATACATCTGGTGTTTTCTTACTTAATGTTAACTCATTACAAGAGATAGAAGTATTATCTTCTTGTCTCTTTGCCAATGACCATCGGTATAATAGAATACATCTGCACAGTTTTTATTAGGACTTCATTTATTACATTTTTATTATTGTTGTAATTATGTTGTAAAATTACCATATGTGCGTTTGTATGTTAAATATACTTAATGTCCGCCGATGATAGAAGGAATAAAATTAAATATTGGAATAGAATATAGATAAATCTATTTTCCAATTTATTACCAATATTATAGATAAAATCAGAGAAGAGACACATCAAAATTTCATTACAGTTGTAATCAGAAAACGTCGTTGGTCCTACATCGGGCATGATCTACGCGCAGACACCAACATAATACACCACCAATCTCTTGAATTGATACCTACAGGCATAAGAGCAAGGGGGAGACCAAAAGAAACACTCAGAAG
>CM067298.1:43390151-43417651 GCA_034231615.1 Meghimatium bilineatum
GAGTACACACACGTTACAGTTGACTACACTGACTTATTGTCACCACATGATGCCCATTAAAACAGCTCACAATGGCAGAAAAAACGGTCACCAGACTCATAAAACAGTTTTTGTATGATCAGGGGACAGGAAGTTTAAAATGATGTAATCTAAACCAAACGACTTGAATGTTCCGTGCAAGAATGAATTGAGGCATTTTGTCGGAAAATGGAAACCAAATGGAAATCTCCATATCATTTTTGGTTATTCCCCCCAACCCTAGTATCTCAATTGTAAATCAATAGAGTATAACACATACTAGAATTATTTGTATAAAATGTCTAAGAGTGGTGTTAAATTAGTCTGATGGTCCAAATTTAAATGTTCCGCTGAACAATCTGATCAATAAAACAATCTACTTTCAGGAACGTAAATATTGTATTGTTATTTATTGTGAGAGGGGGGGGGCCGAGATGGAAAATATTTTACATGTTAAATATTGCTCAATTATTTTCTAGAGAAATTATTTTAAATGTTAAAATATTGCTCAATTATATTCTAGAGAAATTATTTTACATGTTAAAATATTGCTCAATTATTTTCTATAGAAATTATTTTACATGTTAAAATATTGCTCAATTATTAACTAGAGAAATTATTTTTAATGTTAAAATATTGCTCAATTATTTTCTAGAGAAATTATTTTAAATGTTAAAATATTGCTCAATTATTTTCTAGAGAAATTATTTTAAATGTTAAAATATTGCTCAATTATTTTATAGAGAAATATTTTAAATGTTACAATATTGCTCAATTATTTTCTAGAGAAATTATTTTAAATGTTAAAATATTGCTCAATTATTTTATAGAGAAATTATTTTAAATGTTAAAATATTGCTCAATTATTTTCTAGAGAAATTATTTTAAATGTTAAAATATTTCTCAATTATTTTCTAGAGAAATTATTTTAAATGTTAAAATATTGCTCAATTATTTTCTAGCGAAATTATTTAAATGTTAAAATATTGCTCAATTATTTTCTAGAGAAATTATTTTGGGGGAAATCATAGTTCCTAATTGCCCGTGTGATGCCGGGCCTGAAAGGGGAGCACAGAATAGTAACAGTTTCCCTTTCATGCATGTCGCAAGAGACGACTACGGATGTTATGGAATATAGTTGGCTGTCCCATTCCATATAGGGTCAGTGACCCAAAGCCATGCTAAAGTCGGATGTGTCAGGCCAAGAGGTGCATATATCGCAGTAATGCTGTAAACCATGACACATCGCATTCCGTTCTCCGGACTGCATCCTGCCAATCTGCAGGAGTTTGAGAATGAACGCAGAAGAAGAAGATAGTCCTTCATGCTTAGTCCTTCATAGACAGTTCATCTATGATCATCATTGTTTGTTGATGTATTAATCCAATGTATTAATTATGATGTTATTTTTTATGTTTACTATTATTATTTTTGATGTTATTTTTGTAAACCACCACATCAATCCCCAACCTCCACCATTTCGCATCTGCTGACTTTTTATCAATGAGTTAATCTTCATCACCTGAAATCCGTATCTGCTGACTTTTTATCAATGAGTTAATCTATATCACCTGAAATCAGTATCTGCTGACTTTTTATCAATGAGTTAATCTTCATCACCTGAAATCAGTATCTGCTGACTTTTTATCAATGAGTTAATCTTCATCACCTGAAATCAGTATCTGCTGACTTTTTATCAATGAGTTAATCTTCATCACCTGAAATCAGTATCTGCTGACTTTTTATCAATGAGTTAATCTTCATCACCTGAAATCAGTATCTGCTGACTTTTTATCAATGAGTTAATCTTCATCACCTGAAATCAGTATCTGCTGACTTTTTATCAATGAGTTAATCTTCATCACCTGAAATCAGTATCTGCTGACTTTTTATCAATGAGTTAATCTTCATCACCTGAAATCAGTATCTGCTGACTTTTTATCAATGAGTTAATCTTCATCACCTGAAATCAGTATCTGCTGACTTTTTATCATTGAGTTAATACTTCATCACCTGAATTGATGCTAATCTGAGATGTACATTCACAATTAAAATGTTCTATGAAATATTTATTTCAATATTTAATTAACACGTTTATTAAACTATAAAAGTAACACAAATCGAAGAATTGCAAGAGCGAAATGAAAGCTAGCACAAGTGATACGTCTTAAGCACGGCATCGGAAGTAAAACTAAAGCATACTTGATTAGGGTAAGTATATTCATATTAGCACTTCAAACATGGACATTTAATAAAGTAGATGCAAAGAAGATGTATTTTCGAAATGAGATTATACAAATGAAATGTGACTTAACTTTTTTGACAAAGAAAATAACGAAACAGGAAGTTTTATATCTAAATGGTTGGCTTCAAAACAACATCACAACAAAGAACGTGAGATTTGTGTGGAAATATACAAAGATATAACATCTAGAAAAAATTAGTAATGGAAGACATTGTTGCAGAAGTAATGTAACCAAAAAATGCGTCACCAAATGATAGAAATGAAGCTAACCGAAAGCTTAAATATGGTATTGGCTGCAGCAGGCCATTTCTTTCATTGAGAATCATTTGCTGTAGTCGATTCCTTGTCAAAAACAATACTGCAGGGAACTGTCGAGCGTGGAAGAAGCAGAGGAGGACAAATAAAGACATGGATAGACAACATCAAGGAATGGACAGGGCAAGATTATTTCCACACTCATCCGCATCGCTGAGGATAGAATTCGAAGGAGGACTGTGTGCTGAGGCATCCAATGTGGTACCCCTACGACCCTGAAGGGTTATGGGTTTATTTATTGATGATTTATTAATTAGCTGCAGTCAAAAGCTCACCAAGACTACTTTCTGGATAGAACACGTCGATGCTCCTTAGTTTTACAATTCTTACATCTCACGTAGTAATATATAGTGCACTCATAAGGTTTGCAATATATATATATATATATATATATATATATATTATATATATATATATATATATATATATAATATATATTATATATATATATATATATATATATATATATATATATATATATATATATATACATATGAACATCTGTGTCAGTAAGTGTAAGTCTGTGTGCGTGTGCGTGCGTGCGTGTATGTGTGTGCGTGCGTGAATGAGTGTAGGATAATCAACAACGAATCATGAACTGTATTATATCTTAATCGATCGATACAAATGGCATACAATATATAACGAAGATTACGTATTGATAAATTAGGGTTGCTTCGGTTGTTATAAAAGAATCGTTTTTGGAAACCATTGCAAACGTATCTAACAGTCGTAGGGTTAACACATTGCTTTCTGCTCAAAAGAAATCGTATTCGATCCCCGATCGTGAGATATTATTTAGAAGTGCAAATTTTGTAGATCTAAGATTATCACTTATATGACATGAGATTTAATACCTATACGATGAAGTTTATAGAAAACCCAAATACGATGAAGTCAATCTTCTACTCCTTTTGGGTTATTTTATATATACGATGGTAACTGTTGCGGCAAAATTAGAGATTGAATTACAAACTTTGCTACTCTAAGTAGTAAATAATTTTTTTGTGTAAACAAAATGGTCAAGAAAACATAGCGTTACGCTAAAGTAGATGGCGCGCTAAAATTCCGAATTGTCAATCAAATATTCCGATACTCGGAACATATACATATTTTTTTCCTCTACTGGAATCAAATAATCAAATTAACTGTGACACGAGAAGACATGACTAGACCAAATGAAATAAGTCCTTCCCCATGAATAATCCTGCGCGCAGATCCAAACCGGTTTCAATAATTTGGTTGATGCCATTTTCTCAGTGCTTCTCATTGGCTGGCCAGACAAAGTAAACACAGTGACCAATGATCAGTAGCATCAGCCACTATACGTTTAACTCTGTTTGAGAACTACACTCAGGACTATCCTGGAGAAAGACTTGCCTAGATCGAGTGTATACAGCTTAATTATAACAAAAGTGCCAGCCAGCTGAGAGAAAGAAATTACAAAGAGTTACAATAACATGTCTCCTACAGTAGTCAATGTGTGCTCCATTTTGATGAACATCACAGAACGTTGACCGGGTCTTTAATAATCACAAAAGTAGACGAAAGTACGCATGCAACCTCGTGATTATGTCTGTTGACGTTACATGCGATTTCTTGTTACATTGGAAATTTCCAATACCTTCATTAGGTATAACGTGTCAGGAAGTTAAAATTATTTTGATCAGAAGTCAATCACACGCTATAGCTGATATTATTATTTCTGCTTTTGACATCAGAAGATACACAAATTAGATCTGTTCAAGAATAGAAGGTATAGGAATCTGATACCTTCAAGAAAAGAAGATGTAGTGATTGTTTTTATACAGGAATACAAAATATACGACAAGGAGATACAGTAATTATGGTATCTTCAAGAATAAAAGATATATCAATTAGGGATCTTGAAGAATAGAACATATAATAATTATGGTATCTTCAAGAATAAAAGAGACAGTGATGGCAATTGAATCATAACAAATATACACCGGTATTAGAAAGAATACGGCCTGTGGGCAATTCCGGCCCTCCAAGCTATATTTTTTGACTCGTCAAGGTAATCTAAACGTAATCTTATACACTGCATAAGAGCTTAAAAACATTCTTGAATCTGCAGCTGAAAAATATAAGAAATGTTAATTCACCAAACGGAAAAATATCGAACCAACCGCTTGACGCAATAAAGTTACCAATCTCTGATATACACCAAACATAACGTTACATTAGTAAAGATATAATCAATATTTATAGCAGGAACAGTTATAGTGTATGCATCTCTTCATTATTGAATATATTATAACCACGGAGCCGCGTAGCGCAGTAGTTAGCGCACTGACTTCGCATATGAGTGGTTCTGGGTTCATTTCCCCTGTTGAGGCGGAAATGTTTTTCAGATTGCAACGGCTCCCGGGTCGACCCAGCCTTAAATGTACCGGATTAATCCGGCAAGTAAAGACTGCAAGGGAGAGGAGATGGCTACCGCCCTCATTTACAGAGCCACTGAAATCTGAGATCGCTAACATTTCACACCCCTACGCCATTAGTACATTATATGGGTAACTTTACTTTTTTTACTTATATTATAATCACATCTTTATAATAGCAGTATAATTAAATATATATGTGCAAGAGTAGTGACTATAGTAAGTAGATATCTGTAACAAGAGGCTAGTAATCAAATCAAAAAGAATATATATACATTATTTATATGAATTAATACTGATATTTTGTTTGCTGATCATTTACACGATACACTCTTAAGTGGATTTAACGTTATACTTAAAAATATTTATTCGATTTATCACAATAGAAATTGGAATTTCTATTGTTTATTTTGCAGACATAATAATCCACTTTTCAATCAATGGAAAACTTCTAATATTTATGCTCCAGTGAATACAAATAACATCAGAAGGCATCGCATTTCTCTCTCTCTCTCTCCATCTCTCTCTCTCTCTCTCCATCTCTCTCTCTCTCTCTCTCTCCATCTCTCTCTCTCCATCTCTCTCTCTCTCTCGCTGCTGCCACATATGCTTACACAATCTATCCCGATACCTAACACAGAGCTTCCCAAGTGAGACTGCATTTTATACAATAAAAGTGACTTAATTACCAATACAAGTCTTATTACTTCTACTCCACGGCATCGTCTTAACAAAAAAGATGCGATTTTTTTCAAAGCTTCCATCTTGTCTATACATTCTCAAGATACTATGAATATAGACCGACCGATCGAATTTTTCAATATCGGACGTGAGTTCAGTTTGGTTATATAAGAGCTTATGACAATCAAAAAATGAAGTTGTTCAGAGTGTAGATAACACTACGACCTACGACTACTACGTATGTATGATGTGAGATAAAACTATGTGTTATTGCTTGCTTTTACTCCGTCAATGTTCAATGAAGTCTTTCACTTCATCACAATATGTTTAAACTTTCTAGTTATAATTACACTTCATTATTTCTAAAAAAATAGAATTGTTTGTCACATTTCCATTATTTATTGATTTCATTAATTATCACACATATTTATTCCGAATGCATAGTGTTTAATCCATTTATCATATGATAAAAAGTTCGCCGGCTCGATACCACACTATGACATTTTGTTTACAAGCCGTGTTTCTGAGAACCTGGGGCGAATCGCTTGGAGCTACACTGGCGCTTGTTATTAGTGGTACTCGCAGCAAGGCAGAATGTTGCTCTGCTTACAATACACACGGGGCAACACCAGTACAATGATGTCAAAGCTCTACGTTTTTATTTTTGGAACCAATTTCTCATTTCTTGTGATATGTGATTGGAATTTTGTTTCATAAATCTTTCCGTGGTTTGTAGATGTTTTCTTTTTTCAGTCGCTTTATCTAGGACATCAGTGATATATTTATATATTTCTTCACTAAATTCATCTCTCTATCTCAGACAAATTATAAATCATCATTTTAACATCCTGCTTAGCTGGCAAACCCATAAATAACCCGTTTTTATAATGGATTTCTTAATAAATGACAAGGGCTAGACAGACATGGATTGTTTGTAAGGAAATTAACGTCAATTTAAAAAAAAAAAATTTTGACTCGCTCCCCGCGCCCTTGAGAACACGCCCAGCCCCCAAATAAAACAAACTGTCAACAGTTCAGAACTTTTTCCATTTCTTATTTATATCAGATAAATTATCGCCCAAAATGTTATGCATTTATTTTTCAGAAACCGAACGACACAAAATATTTTGTTTTAAAGATTGTGCTATAATTTTTTTAAATCAAACCATTTATTTAGTCTATCGGTAATCAAGCCATTTTGTTGTTGACGTCAACTTTTGTACGTCTCTCCTCCCCAGTGTGAAAGATTTTCAGACACCCACCCTAATTGCTGATATAATTTATGGACGGCAGATATTTGCTTTATTCGGACGTTTTCATGCAACAATGTTTTCTGTTGGATCATAAGGGTAGTTAGTTTATTTCTCCTCTTTCTTTATATCGTCAACTTGTGATAACTTTCTCCATAAATTGTTAATACAAGTAACTATAAGTAGGAAGCCAGAGGACAAATTTAAAAAAATTCTTGACACTAACGGGAACCGAACCAGTCCGTTCAACGGCACCAAATCGCCTAGCAACCACTGAACACGCGTTGTTCCGCACTTGACTAACCGCATCTCCAAAAAAAAAGATGCGATTTCATCAAGCCATTCAAACCGTGCACACAAAGTCACCAGAACGGACTGATCGAGACAGGGACTATTACAATAACAACAACAACTGTACGGGATTAAGAAAGTGGTTGCCATTCTGATTAAGTCACAAGTGGAAGTATCGAAAACAAAATTAACATATTGCTTAATGATGAAATGGGCGTGCAACCTTGCTTGCTAATTGGAACATCTTATGTCTACATTTTATATTTGCACTTGCCAAAAAATGAATGACCAAACTGACACATTATGTAGAATAATCACTTGCTATTATTATCATATAGTTCCTGTATTTTCACTAATCTTAAAAGCGTATATGCTAAATGCTATATTTTAAATTGACAAAACATACATTTTATTTCCATTGATTTTTCACAATGTGTGAAATATTCCGACTAAATAGCTAGTATGGCAACCTTGATATGAGGATTGCTCATCAAACACAAATTTCGTGTTTCTGACACGAATTTCTTGCGTGACTCAACTATGTATGTATGGTCGATACTATTTAATTTGTTAGGATTACTTGGTATCTATTCACACGAACTTAGTTGGGGGATAAAATCCTAGAAGAAATGATGAGTAATGATAATATAGAAACGCTGATGAGTGAGGAGAATATAGACACACTGATGATTGAGGACAATATAGAAAAACGGATGAGAATCTCCAGGAAAAGAAGATCCATGCCTCACTGCTAGAACTCAGTAAGACGATTTAGTAAGACAATGTCCTTAAATTGCAGCAACATTCATTGGTTATGTTTTACTACCAGCCACCCCACCCCCCCTCCCCACCCTTTATAAAGAATTGAAAATAATTTAGCGACCTACACCCTTGCATAATTATGTAAATACATTGTTAACCCCTTTCTCCAGAAATATTTTAAGCACACAAAAAAAAAATACGAAAAAAACTACATTATTTGTTTCAAATATTTAGAAATATGTTTCATATTAAAACAATGTATTTATTATTTAAAAACTGTATAAAGTCAATCGTCTTTAATCAATGATACTTTTGATGTATGATATGCTCTTTGAGAATAACGTTCTTTTCTCGTAGTTTGCTATATCTTCATTCAACAGTCAATTGCTGTTGGTCGGAAAGTCAATCTGTGTTTTCCAATGTTTTTTTCAAGTCATTATAAAATAATTTTCTAAAGCTCAGTACACTGTGATTCTAATTATTGTGTGTCTGCTACATGTACAGAAACAGTGCAGGAACATAAGACCGAAGATTTGTTAAACAACTAAGATACTTCTTCTTCAGCGTTCATTCTCAAACTCCTGCTGGATCTCTGTTGTAGCAAGACCATAATCTATTTTAGATTTCAAGCAGGATGTAGTCGTCCAGAGAATGGAAATGCAATGTGTCACCGTTTTATTTGCGTCAATAGCCCGACACATCCGTATTCTGCGGAAAACAACTAAGATACAAAATTAGAGATTAAGGTAAAGAGATAGAGAACAATAGCCAGAGAGAGAGAGAGAGAGAGAGAGAGAGAGATGGAGATAGAGAAACAACTGCTGTGACTAAATTCTAAATATTTTCCATTATCATGTGCATGCATCACTAATAATATCAAACATTCAATTAAAATTTTAAAAACATATAGAAGACAACAGATCACACACATGCCAAATACACACATACACATACTCACCACACACGCACGCACGCACATTGATTTCGTTCATTGTTCATTTATTTGTCGACTACTTGTGGTTACTGGAATACGCATGCTCTGGGATATTGAAGATATCGGTATTTAGATCCTGCCTACAAACTTAAGACGTGCGATTCGTGTATGCCACGGAAGATGCCTTTCAAACATGGAGTACAATTGTTGTGTAATATCACCAAGTGAAGCTAACTGAACAGTTGTGTAATAACACCAAGTGAAGCCAATTTCACTGTTGTGAAATAACACAAAGTGAAGTCAATTTGAATGTTGTGTAATAAAACCAAATGACGCCAAATTGATTGTTGTGCAATAGTACCATGTGACGCCAATTTGATTGTTATGTAATATCACTAAGTGAAACCAACTCAACTGTATTGAGATGAAAGCTTATGTCATGCCGTTTTACACAGCTTCGGGCAAGCTAATTAAACACAATTTTTGTGCTAAGATTATGAAACAGGATACCTTTCGCACACATGTATGGCTTTGTGCTTCTTGCAGATGGCCATTAAGGAAAAAAAAAAGAAATCCATAGATCATTTCCTCAGGAATAGTGACTTTTCAAGCGATCATGTCACAGCAACAACAAAATTGTATTTGCGTCTTTCTCTTCTTTCTTCCATTTCTCTAAACAAATTATTTCTGAACGGTGTTTCTCTCACACGCTTGTTGTGCCTACAGACAACCGAGTTTCTTCCGTATTTAGGGTCTATGAAGAAATCTTTCATTGAGCATTTGCAGATGCCTTTATACTTGAAAATTCGTCTGCGGCGGTCTCGCTGGACTTCAGCTAGTTCTTCGAAGTGTACTTGTTTTGGATGCGGCAGTTTGGCATTCTGAGGCGTGACCAGGCCAACGCAATATATTTCTATTGAGTGTTTTGTGTCAGAAGGTGGCTGAGTGCGGCGTAACACTTCCATGTTAGCGATTGTGTTGTGCCATTTATTGTTTAAGATTTTGCGAAGACATCTCAGGTGAAAGGTGTTTAGTCTCCTCTCGTGTTTTGTGCAAGTAGTCCATGTTTCAAGTCCATATCATAGCATGCTTAACAGGCATACTTCATAAATATGTACCTTTGTTTTCAGTTTTAACTTTCGATTTTTGCAAGCGCGTTTTGAGTCAGTGAAATATAGTAGCCACTTTACTTATAATGACATATATATATATATATATATATATATATATATATATAAATTCACACAAATACAACTCTGTAATAATATAACTTTTTATTAAACCGAATAAAACATCGGGTATAAATTTATAAAGCATATGTTCACAACTTTACAAGAAATCTAATACAACTAGCATGGAAAACCTCCAGGCTCTCAGACGAGAATTTCACAACCCAAATTCAGTGGGTGGAAATAACTACTCCACTTTAGAGCTAATATCTTTCTTAATTGGTATTGCGTTAGCTTATTCCCAGAAACTGCGAACAATATTAGAAAAATACCGTTTACTCTCAGAATAGTCAATAACTTACAAGTAACACGTTTCTTTACACGTAATTGTTTTAAACGGTTTAATATGTTATTTTTTTAGATTTAATTTTTCTAACATTCTGCAGAAGACCAGATATGTAGCTCATCTGTAGTGAGGTTGGTTAAAAAAAACACCAAGAATAATATTTATAATTCTGGTGTAGGTAGTTGGTCTGCAAAGACAGTTTAGAAAGCAATGTTAACCAACTGAACGTAAATATAGCCTGCAAAATCACTGCAGTTAAACACACTATGGAGTGTCCTAGATAGGGTATACTGCCATAGTCTATACAGCAGTACTGGTTACGTTATTTAAATGATTAAACTATTCATTAGAAAAGTGATTTTGCTGCTGAAGGTATTCATCACGTGACGGTTATTTGTCTTTTGCTGATGAGTCCAGGGCTGTCACGTTCTATTTGCAAAAGATGTTTGTTCTAAGATCTCTTTGGATTATCTCTTTCATCTGCTGAGTTACCTACTATCAGCGATATTGATACGCTCGTTCACCTCTATCGAGAGGGACGGAGTAAATACTATGAGACCTGAGTACAATACAGTCAATATTCTTCGTATGTTGCACTGTTTATTCCTTTCATTTACTGCTACTCTCAAAAGTGGAAAAAACATATTAGAATCAAAGTCCCTTTAACTCTATTGTAGCAAGACAATATTTCTTTGATTTCTTTATTTTTGCCGAAAATGGCAGTGTTAGAATATTTACATATAACTACTGGTGATGCTTCATAATTATATATATATACCATATTCATAAAGAGTGTTTATGTTTTCCACATTCTGTTTTTTCGGTGTACTATCATTCATCATTATCACCGAGTGTTTCTTTTTCACATTGGAGAATTGCTGCAATTGACCTTTAACATCAACTGTCTCGTCTTGACCATGTAGTCTATTATACTGTATCAAGACACTATCGCGATGTTTCCCTCCAATTTCTATCTGTTCGCCACTTCTCAACCTTACATTCAAGTATAGTCTTCAACAAGGTGTAATACCTTTAAACTTGTCCAACATATTTTATTTGTTTAATGTCTATTTCTTTTAATAGTGTTTATACGCAATCTGTCAGAAAATAAAGTGTCTGAAGTATATTAGATATAATTATTCAAGCTCTAAATATGTAAATTGAATATCGAAAACAGACGATAGATCTGACACAACCTTAACAAATCATAACGACGATGTTTAATGATTCGTTTATTCAGACTAACAAAGCATCAAGAAATAGAAACTATGCCCTAGGCAAAAACATTCCCTTACCAATAGTATACGTGTGATTGCATTGTTTGTTGCGATGTGAATGTTCGACAATGAGAAATGAAATTTGTGAAAACTAGGTACATCAGAAATGGGGTTCTTGATCAGGATAATGCGAATAACGCGGATAGACATTACAACAAATTCCAAATTATTAACATCGGCTTGTGCTAAAAGATTTCTCGTCAAAAAATATTAGAAAAAGAATGGAATTTGTGAGCCGTATTAGCCGGAATGAAAGGTTAATCGAAGAATTATGGGCATGTATAAAAGCATTCGGTATAAGACAAAAAGAAAGGCAGAGACAGATATTTTGTGGAAACCGTAATAACTTAGGCAGGAAACAACAGCAGAAACAGCACTCTCTTTATTAGACAATTGAAAAACAAGAGTTGCTTTCAGGGTTTTGACCAATATTTTCTGAGCTAGAACATGCACTTAAAGAAAAACAAATTAAGAAAACGAGTTATTGGGAATTTAATACAACGTTTATGTAACACAGCTCAGTGCCCAAACAGTGTGCGAGGTCACCCACTACTTCCTAGGTTGAATTTGAGCTATTCTCAACTCTGACTGTTTATATAGTTATCTGCATTTCCTGAAATGTGGCACTATTGTATACCGTTGTATTATCTTTTCTTTGTGGCAGCTTATCATCTTTTTCAATTTCGGGGACACTATCGTGTGATGTGGCATCTACTGATTACATTTCTATTTCTGCTTGCTTTGATATTTAGTTTAATGTTCATGTGTGGATTTCACCACCCTTGAAGGTTCAAAGCCGACTGTGTCCGTGCAGAAAACCACTTTTGATAAAAACGGATGAAGTCAAAGATCGTCAAATCAACTTGAATATCAGCAGTTAGTTAAAGTATAACTGCCCTGTGGTGACAGACTTTGACGCAGAACAATGATAGGGATATGCGATAAAGTTGCTAGCACCTTCATTTCTCACTGCATTTTATAGATGATCTATCTGTGAACGCCTTGGTAATTTTTCGTGGATTAGGATCATTGTGTCACTTCGCTCTCCACATCATTAGTTTATTTTTCTGTGAAATTGATAAATTTATGTATTTATATGTAAGAAATTATTGGTCTGCTCACATTGTACGTGGGATATGGAAACCATAGTAATTGTGACTTCTGAAATGAGGAGATTCCTTCAGACCTTTATTTCATACATAGAAAACTCCCCAACACTGAGCAATGTACAAATGATTTGAGAAGGGGCCACCTAATAAGAAGTTATACAAAGAATTTTATAGATGCAATGTTGTGGAACCTATACAAAAGTAAATCCTGGCATGTTGCACAGTGCTCACTGGTGAGACTATGCGATTTGCGAAAAGTTAAATAATCTTCATGAAAACGAACATCGACCAAAAACTACAATTGATCTTATTCTTCCAGTAAATGGCGCATGATAACAATCGTATCAATTCTGTCTTCTGATAACAGAAGATTCGGAGTTGACATAGTACAATTTCGCTCATAGGAATGCCGAAATTGAAAAACCAGTATCCGCCGAAGACGGATGTTTTGGGCCATTGGCGCAAAAAACGGCAACACAACGCATTTCCATTCTTTGGACTATATTCAACTGGAAATCGTGTAGGACCATTGTCCTGTTACAAGAGAAATCCAGCGGGAGTTTGAGAATGAAAGCTGAAGAAGAAGAAGAAAAACCAGTATACTATAGATTGTTTCGTTGTGTACAGATATCTGAGATGTGGTAGCTCTAAAACTATATAATTTTATAGTATTTCAGTGGAATCCTTCTATAATTCATCCTTATATAACACATTCTTATATAATACATCCCTATATCACACATTATTGTATAACATATCCTTAAATAATACATTATTATATAATACATCAATATTTAGCACAATCCTTATGTAACACATCCTTATGTGACACATCCTTATGTGACACATCCTTATGTAACACATCCTTATGTAACACATCCTTAAGTAACACATCCTTATGTAACACATCCTTATATAACACATCCTTATATAATACATCCCTATATCACACATTATTATATAACATATCCTTAAATAATACATTATTATATAATACATCAATATTTAGCACATCCTTATGTAACACATCCTTATGTAACACATCCTAATGTAACACATCCTTATGTAACACATCCTTATGTAACACATCCTTATGTAACACATCCTTATGTAACACATCCTTAAGTAACACATCTTTATGTAACACATCCTTATGTAACACATCCTTATGTAACACATCCTTATGTAACACACACTTATATAACACAGTCTCATATAACACATTTTAATACGTAATAACAATTTTCAAAATCTGCAATAATGTTTATTCTTTATTGTGTGTAGTGTACATAGCCAATTTTTGTTATAACATGCACATTTTATCGCTCGGGACAAAGTTGTTATAATGGAATTCGACCGTATTAATATTGCCTTTATATAAAAATGAAAAGCCGTACTAATTCTGGCTAATTAATAGTCACCGTATTCGTAGTGCAAATTTGCGCTTGAAAGCACAACATATTTTTAGTGTCAGGAAAAGAAACCGAAAACACACTGCAAAACCGTGTCATCACAAAAATATGTATCGTGACTACAAAAGATGTGCCGTGTTACAACAAAAAGTGTGTCGTTACAACAAAATATGCGTCGTTACAACATAAGATGTGTTACTGCAACAATAGATGTGTGGTTGCAACAAAAGATATGTTGTTACAACAAAAGATGCGTTGTTCCAACAATATATGTGTCGATGCAACTATGTTACCCATCTTCGCTAAATCTATAAATCTGAAATATCTAAATAAGGAAGACCAGTGCTATATTTAAGCAATATATCATCAACATGTTTATTTCAAGCTATATTTACCAAGTAATTGACCACGAAATCTACAGATTTCGCTGCAGACGAAATGTAGGTCACATAACTGACCGTGTTCTGAGTATTGACACAGACATCTAGATACAAGGTGAAGAAACGCATCAAACTTAAGGTGGCATTTCATTTCGTACACGCACTATCTCTGATGTTGATTACATTCTCACTAGTATAGTTACAAAAAAACGGCCTTCTCTGTGATAGTTTTGCACTCGGATCTCTCACAACCTCATGTCTGATTTTTTATTTCCTGATTTTCGTTGGAAGCCAACATAAAGTGTACGTCGGTTAGTTACAAATGATCCGTTGCATATGCAAAGAGGAGTGACGATTTGTGGGATTAGCACGCAACGCAGGAAAATTAAGGAGGACTTGATATATAATACACGTGAAATCCCTGTTATTTTTGTAACAACCGACTCCATATGCAATGTTTTACAATCTAATTTCATATTCTTTTCTCTATCTAGATGCCTATGTTATTGCTAAGTGTATGTATTATCCTCGAGTTCCTATAAGTTATATATACACAGCCCACGGACTTAACGTAGTTTATCCTCCAAATGTGAAGCTATCTGACATTTCCACGATTTTAATTCATCACTTTATGTATACTTTGCTTTGATAGCCAATGAAACTCTCGGAGAAAGTTACATATCTTTGGAAGGATGGAACCCGAGTAGTCCACATGACTGTATTAATAATGAGAAGCTCAATTCTATTTAACAAATACTGCAGTTTGTCCAGTATTGCTTCACCCCCCCCCCCCGCTCCCTTCCCCTGTCATAATTTCAAGAGTGAGAATATGCTCCTAACGATTAAGCTGATATTCAAGAAAGTTGCCTCTAAAGCTGCTGATGCTGTTGTCTACTTCAGGCTCTTAAGAAATATAGACAGACATGTTATGGAAATGATTCAATTTATGAATATATCAATGAACTGTACTATGATCGCCAGTCGCATGACACGGTCGTAGAGTATGTCCATCAGAGCTGTGTGAGAAGGCTAATGCTATAATGTTCTTCTCATGTTGTGGTCTAGTGGGCAATTATGTAAAATAATATTCTGTGTTTTCTACAGATTGTCTACATGGGTTGATATCGGTTTCGCCAATTTCATATCCCCTATACACGTTTTATTTTCGTCTGTTGTGGCCTGTCTGAAACTAAAAATCATTGTGTGTTATTTTCTTCCTAGCGAATGTATGCAGGCCTTTTTTGTATGGGGGTGGGGAGTGTTGGGTTGGGCTGTATGTGCGAGTAGTTCATGTAATCTTTTCACTAATGTGGTATGATATTACTGTTTAACTTCACAACCATTAAAGAAAAATTGTCCTACCTGAGAAAAGTCAGAACATTCAAATGCTAAAAGGTAATACTGTTGTGAAACGGAATAACAATAATACTTACGTCGAACACATGTTTTTTTATGTTTCACTTGAACACAACTGACAATCACAAAGGGGTTATGGGATGCAAACACGAAAAAATAGAAATGACAATAGATATTTTCAATGTTTCAAACCGTTAGGTTTTTGTCAAGAACATACAAAATAAACAATGAAAAACAATAAAATCAGTAAAAACAATGCTACCACCACAGAGACACTAGATACATATTTAAATGTCTTATTACAGACAAGTAAACCCCAACATTGCCAGCTTTCACTAACATCACGTTATATACTATCAGAAAACCTCATTACCTATAGCACAGTTGTGTTCAAGTGAAACTCCAAAAACATGTGTTCTACGTAAGTACTCAATTGCTAAGACGCAGTTATCTTCTTTTTATTTAATGCAGTTATCAGGGTTGATTAAAATGAGATAGACACATCTAATAGTAAAGCACTATGATTGACTATACCAGGCGATATACCACAAATAAAGTGAACCTAACATTGTCGTATAATCCCATACCCTCACTTAACAGGAATTACGAACACGAAAAAATCTTTATTCTAAGATATAGCTAGAAGCAAAGATCAATATTAACTGAGATTGGTTAATTATGCCCTAGTGTATTTTGCTCTCCAAAAACCTCATTAACTTTGGTCACATAGTAAGAAAGGACGAAATAAATCTTCATCAACGCAAGATACTACAGAAAAGGAAGATTATAGGGGTCAAGATTACAGTGAAATATTAATTGTTTAGGGGAAACTGTTGTCAGTGAAGTATGATAGACTTAAATTATCTCACAAACGCGAAAGCATTGACTAACATCATATCAATAACTAAATACATTTTACCACGAATGGATTATTACAGCAAATTTGGAAGAGACTGGAATACGAGTATATGACAATTTGATGCATAGTTATTTTACTACAGTTACATTATGATGGTCACCAAGAGGCAAGAGAAAACTAGGAAGACCAAAAGAGACTTTACGTATAACTATTACAAGAGAATGTTTCACCATCGGTATCAGAAACAATGAAGCTCTTAAGCAAATTGCAATGAAACGAGAGACATGGACATCTACGACATCCGCCCTATGTGCCGGCTAGAGGAATAACTAACTAACATTATGATGATAGTGATGTGCTCATAGTCCCATAATCCTAGCATCCAATGGGAAAACACCAAAGAAATCAAATATAGATGCAACATAACATACTGTACCTTGTCTCCTATTTTCAAAAACAAATATGTGAACATAAACATCGAAACTGTATTATAAAAAACAGTAATCATACCGTCACTATGCTACCAATGTTAAACGAGGAAACTAACAACATAATCCAAAGGAAAACGTGTTAAAACAGAAATGACTTGTATACGTAGAATTCTCGAAGTAACAATAACATGCACAATAAGTAACGATAACTTCAGAAGAATAACAAACACAATGCCAATCATGAAATACACCATAAGACAGCATATCAAGTTATTTTTACATGCTTCCAAAATACCAAAAGGGTTCAATAGGGTTCAAAGTACGTAGAGGATTGACTTCACTGTACTATGTTTCCCATATGTACTCCGTCACTCTCAACACAGCGGCACGCTGCCTGCAGAGAGTATCACTCATAGCACGTAACTCCGTAGCTTAAAGAGATAATCCACAGGGATCTTCGAAAAAATCCACCTTGTACACAGGACGACACGAGTCAGATTCGAACCCATGACCTCTTGAACACAAGGCGAACAGCTTAACCAAAATACTATCATATACTGACCCTAAAAAAATCGTTACTATACAGACACAAAACCAGGGGCAGATCTTGTAAATGATAGATAACAGAAATAAACGAGTCAACGAAAACACACATATGTAGAACGCACAAAAAAGCCATCTCCACAGAACTATTCTACCAATGACACTGAAAAACATATAGGAGTATAAAGCGAAAAGAAAAGAAAAACATTATGCGATCTTCCTTCTACAATGTTGAAACAATTGTAATGATCGTTCTCTGAGTATGCTTTATAATGAATCAATGTTGCAATAGATATATCATATAATTATTAAATTATGGCTGTCTCATAAGAAGTATATTTGCAATGATTCAATTTATTATCATGTTCCGCGTCTGCACCAAAGGTTGCCTGTAATGGACCTCCAAAATCCGCTGGGTATGCTTTGGTGGTACATGCTGACCATCCTGTTCATCTCATGATGCTGCCTTCTAATTTGTATCTATGCTTACCTCTTGCTTGCTTCCTCCTCAATTCCAACTTTTTCAGTAAGGTCTTCAAACAGGATGTCATGTCTTAATATTTCCAACATATGTGATTTGTTTTAATGTTATTTCTGGTAATAGTTCTTTTCTTAAGCAATGCTATCAGAACGTCTTTGTTTTTCCCCTATTTTCATCTATTATTCTATATAAGTAAAAAAAAAAGAAAATTAACCCATAGCTTTTATTAATGCCGTAGGGGTGTGAGATGTTAGCGATCTCACATTTCAGAGGCTCTGCAAATGAGGGCGGTAGCCTTTTCCTCTCCCTCGCAGTCTTTACTTCTCGGATTAATCCGGTACCCATATAAGGCTGGGTCGACCTGGGAGCCGTTGCGATCTGAAAAACATTTCCGCCTCAACTGGAGAATGAACACAGGACCACTCATATGCGAAGCCAGTGCGCTAACTACTGCGCTACACGGCTCCGTGGTTATATTATTATTCTATATATCCCATTATTCTATATATCCCATTATTATATATATCCCATTATTATATATATCCCATTATTATATATATCCGCATATCAAAAGTAACAATTGTGTCTACTGTTTGTTCATCACCCATGTTTCTGAGGCATACACTATTGGAGACTAGAAGTTGTATTAGTTTTAGTGCGTTTGAGATCTCTTTAGATCTTAATGGTGTCGTTATATCACTGAAAGCAGTTTAGCCATTCTTATTCTGCTTTTATTCTCTGTTTTACAGCTACAATAATTTGTGATTATGTGTACCCGGTATTGATAATTATATACTTTTTGCAGTATATCTCAGTGTACTTTTATGCTAATATTTCTTCATCTTTGATTTTGCACATTACCATGCTTTTTTTTATTTTACATGTTAATATCTAGACCATATGCTCTACCTGGTTTGTCGGCTTGGTATAGTAATTTGTGTAGTTCCTATTCACTTTTAGCTAAAATGACTATCAACTACACGCCATAGATCGTTTGTTATTTAATTATGAGAATCCGATGAAAAGATCTGTTTTAGGGATTGTATTATCACGATCAATGTTGCACCAACTGTTATACCAACTGTTATATGCTGCTGTTATACCAACCTTACTATACGCCTGCGAAACGTGGACAGTGTATGCTAGACATGCAAGAAAGTTAAATCATTTCCATCTTACCTGCCTACGTAAATTACTAAACATCCATTGGTGGGACAAAGTACCAGACTACGAGGTCTTGGAAAAATCAACCTCAATAAGCATCCACACAATACTTATGAAGGCGCAGGCACGCTGGGCAGGCCATCTTGTGCGTATGGAGAACTCGCGATTGCCAAAACAAATATATTATGGAGAACTCAAGGCAGGATTTCGAAAAGCTGGTGGACAGAAAAAGCGTTTCAAAGACACGCTCAAGTCATCCTTGAAACATCTTAACATTGACGTAGGCGCTTGGGAGAGCCTCGCTCAGGATAGAACGGCTTGGCGTTACAGCATTAGAACGGGAGCACTAGCGGCAGAAGAATTCAGACAAGAAACTGCAAGACAGAAGCGGACACGTAGAAAAGAAAAAACATCTCAACCTCACACAGATACCTTCTATTGTTGTCAATTCTGTAAAAGAACATTTTGTGCGCGCATTGGACTTGCTAGTCATTTAAAAACGCACTATTAACTTTATTATTTTATTATTTATTGTTATTATTATTATGGTTGAGTTTTTGGTCATCGTCGATCACGACGGACGAACATCATCATCATTATCACGATCTGATTTCATTTAAGTATCCTAAGTCGTTAGACATGTACTATATATATATATATATATAATATATATATATATATATATATATATATATATATATATATATATATATATATATATATATATATATATATATATATTGATATGAAACATTCTTAGCTTAAACATTGCAACATTTCTTATGGATTTAAGTTTGTTGTCCCGACATAAGCAGACATATTCTTAGAAAACCCAATAAATAGATTCAAAAATTTAATTAAAGTCAGAAGCTATTCAAGTGCTTGGCTTACGTAGGAATGTCGTCACTGGCCTAGAGGACATTCAACACAAAATCCCTTATTACGTTTATAATTTTTGCTTGATAAACAAAGATTTGTAGCTTAATAATACCTGAACAAAAACATTTCTTAAGTGTATCTTTCCCAGGAAACTTCCTTATTGCTATCTCACATTATGAATGTTGTTACACAATCGTTTTTCACACTGTGCAGTCCACATTGCGGTGCTATTTTCTGTGTTATTATCTTCAATCATGTTATTAAGGAATTTATATTACGTTGATTTTTATCTGCATTAGACAAGAAACAGCAGGATATTAATTATTGCGTAGAATGTACGTTGATGTCTGATATAAAACTTGTTTTATGCTGGGGGTGTGGGGGCACACATTAATAACGGATTATGTCTGCCAAAAAATGTTTTGAAAATATAATATTATGACGTGTTTAGTGTCATTTGAGACATTAGAAATAAATTATGAACAACACGAATTAAATAACTCTTAACCAGATTAGAAAATGATAACCAAGTAAAAATGATAATTGTAAATACGAAATGATAACTAATTATAAGCAGTGATAAACAAATACGAAATGATAACACAAATACGAAATTACACTCAAATGAGAAATGGTAATCATATAGGGAAATAATAACAAATAAATGACAACGAAATACGAATTGGTAATGAAAAATAAATGAAAAATTAAACAAAAAATTATAACTACAGACACAATTATAAATAAACGATAAATGATAATAAAATAGCACATGACGATGTTGACAATAAATAATGCAATAGCAAACGTAATAATAACAAAAGATTTAATAATACGAAAGGAGTTGCAACAGTTAAGTAATGACAAGATAAAATGAAGCAAAGTACACATTTTTGAAAGAATTGACCACTCAAGAATTGAATAAAGGGCAGAAAAAAAAGTATAATTACATTTATAGAAATTATAAAGAACAAACTGGGAAATTGAGATGAGATGCCAAAAAGCAAACGCTGTAACATACTAATTATCACAGTTGCTTAAAAAACCCAGTGATCAACATCACGATCAAACGATACATAATAAACACCATCTTTATTCCAAAATTATATTACCATTGCCAGACATGGACCTCTTACCAAAAAAACAAAATTACACCATAGGAGATGAAATGATTGAGAGAGGCTATAAACGTCACCAGAAGAGACCGAATGAGAAATGAAGACACAAAGTTAGTAAAGACACTATCCTGCAAGCAATATAGAGAGAGACATCATATCAACTGGTTCGGTCATCTTATGCGAATGCAACCATCTCAACCATCAATCCAGGCTTATATCTGCAGAGAGAACGACTACAAAGCAGGAGGAATGCCAAGAACACGACGAGAAGATTCAATCAGAGAGATTGTTTTATAAAAATATTTCCTAACCATGGAAAGCGCAATAAAGATGGCCAACGACAGAAAGCTTCAACTCCCAACGACGCCTAACAGCACTCGTGGAAAAGACAATATATAGTTAGATAAAGAACAAATGGTATTACATGAAGAGAACACAAAAAAAAAATTACAAACAAGCTGTGTATAACAACTACTACAGTATGAGAATGTAGGAGGAACCAATAACCATGGATTAAAAAACAACAAAATATATGATACATATTGAAGAAATAAATCAATGAAGAAATTACAATAGAAAACTTGTAAATAAAAAAACAAACTATTTAGAATTTTAATCTTCAATCTAGGTAACAACAGTGAAAGAAATAACGGCCCACCACAGGAATCAGTGGCCACATTAGTGTTTCATTCCAACGTTTTAATATTATTCATAATTTTATACAACTTTCGTTACTCGGAGAATAAAAAGTCGAAATCTACTGCCGATGAATCGCTCTGCGCGCAACTCACTGAGAAGGTCCAGCAACCAACCCCCAACCCATTGTCGGGGGCGGTGGGGATGTCTCAGTGCGTAGCACTCAAAACATTGGATGCGGCGGTTTATGCGTCTTTATCGAAATTTCGTTTCACTAAATAATATGTGGTTTGTTTAGATAAAATGTGGCCACTGATTCCAGTAACGAACCCGAATAGCAATGATGGAAAAAATAATAATGATGGATACATGGATACATTATATAATATGAAGAAGTGACTGAATAAAAATGATATTAAGCAAGGGAGAGCTGGTAGTGAAGGTCGAAAATAGCAATCAACGAAGAACTAGCAGTCAGATTGAAACATTATCCAGAAAAAACTGGCAGTCAAGCCAGAAACAGATAATCAAGATAGAACAGGCAACAAAGGTAGGTAAAAACTGATAATCAAGCAAGAACTGGTAGCAAAAAATTATAATGAAGTCAAATTTGAAGTCAAGATAAATTGATCATCGAGAAAGAACTATCAATTAGATAGAAAATAATCTGGCAGTGGTGCATTGTGGACTTTGACAGAGGACATGCATACTTCTTCTTCTGCGTTCGTTCTCAAACTCCTGCAGATTAGCAGGATGTAGTCCGAAGAACGGAATGCGTTTGTGTCATGGTTTACAGCATTTATGCGATATCTGCGCCTTTCGGTCTGACACATCTGACTTCAGCATGGTTTTTGGTCACTGACCCTATATGGGATGGGACAGCCAACTCCATCCCATAACCTTTTTAGTCGCCTATTACGACATGCGTCGAAGGTAAACAGTGTTGCTATTCTTTGCTCCCCTTTCAGGCCCCGGCAACACACGGGCGAGGACATGCATACAAAAATACTGAAATTCAAGATCGTAGACACGTCTTCAGTAAAGTGGTAGGGAATTACACAGTAACATAGAGAATGACATTAAAAACATGGCGAATGGCCTAAAAATTTCATAATGCGGGGAAGAGTGAAGTAAGGAGTTAACCTGCTTGTTTTCTTGCTACACAGTACTAAATTTCATTGAAAGTTGTACGAGTATGCAGTGTACTCATCTCCATATATTGAATGGTTAGTGTATCTATTGCTTATTGTCTGTCCCCAGGTTAATGATGGATGTTCGTATTCACGCTTTTCGTTAAGCCTAGGGGTTGGGGGATTAAGCTGTTCTTCCAAGGTCTAATGTGTCGCCTTGGATGCATGTTTGTTCATGTTTGTTCATGTTAAGTACATGTTTGTTCAAGGCTATCTTGAAGTTTTCTATCCATCGTTTTCTTAGTCTATCTTTGGTCTTATGCTCGGATATTATTTTATTATATGATCTAATTGGTATTTAGTTTGCGTTCATTCTCATTAGGTGACCGAACCATTTTGCTTTCTGTCTTTCAATATGTACAATACATATTATACCAATGCTTTTCCTAATTTCTTCATTTCTTATTTATTAAAATTTAGTAACCATTGCAGTTTTTCTCACACTTCATTTCACATGTAAAGATTTTCATGTGCTGCGAGGATGTTAAAGACCATATTTGATATTGGTAGCAGACTGTTAGTATAAAAAAGTGTACACATATTTAACAAATATATATAATGATCGATTAGTGTATCGTAGTGTATTAATATCTAGATGGTCTATCTCGTGGCTAGGTGTTCACAGGAAGGCAATAATGATTTTCTATTGACAATTTTTGTCATACTTGTTAATTTAGGGTAGTATACATGATGCGGATAAATATATTTTTAGTAGTTATGTTATTGAGGTTGTATAATTAGCCACAGTCAGTGTTACGGAGACCGTGGACTGTGTATGTGTCTCTAGCGGATGAAAAGGGTAAATCTTCATACAAGTACAGGAGAAAAGGCAGGAGAAAGACGATAAGAGACAAGCACGACAGAGAAGATTCATAAGAAAGACTGAAATACCTGCACGACGGCTATTGAAACTGACGAAGTGCCAGACAACTGTCTCATATCTGCAGAAGTTGGTGAATGATTACGATGTCGTCATGTTCCAAGAAACCAACTTACGGCAAATTCGAATCAAATTCGAATCAACCACGCGGTATTAGGGGGCCAGAAAAAAATGTGAGAAAGTCTTCCTCACAACACTCTAGACCTTTGGGCCTGTGGAGATGACGGTTTTAAACTGCAAGAGATACAGGTGTAAATTTTTGACCAAGAATGGCATATAAAACATGTACGCTCATGTGAGCTGTCTTCCAAACCCAGACAACAGGGATTTCATTACGGAACTATTCTGGCACTAAATGCCTCATGTCAGGTGAGTTCAACGCTCGTCCAAAGGAATGGTTGAATCCCGCAGAGAATAGATAGGGAGTAGCTTTGATCGAGTCCTTCCTAAGTTCTATAGTCCGTTCAGATTCGTTTGCCGAGATGTTATGATTTATAATTCAAAAAGTTCTTGATGATTTCACATGAATTTTGGCATACGTTGTTAAAATGTCCATGTCGCGAAAACATATGTGTTACTTGATGTCTAGCTGTAACGGTTATTTGAAAGCGGCGAATTCTTTTGATGTTTGCCCATGTAAATATTATTTCGACCATAAACAAAATATTTTACAGTAATCTAGTGCAATGATGACCCATAGGCGTGTCCACAAAATTTTACATGGTGGCAGGTGTAAAAAAATTTAAAATATATCTTTTGTTCGTAGAGTCAATTTGATATTGTTCCATGCTCTTGGTGTGAGTTTCACAAATGTTGTCGCTGCCTTTGAAATAAGTACATATATTTCTTCATGTAAGGAAATTTTGTCTGTAATAGTTGATCCAAGATATCTGAACTTCTGTATTGAATCAAGCGGGCTAATTTTATAAGTAATGGTTGATGGTTTGCTTATAACATTTTTTGAATTGCTTGGGTGGTATTGAGCAATGAAATGTTTACAAATCAACTTGTAAATTTTGCAAATCAAACTTTTTTTAGTGTAGACTTAATCAGAGTAATGATCATTCATAATCAGACGAGTCAAATAGGTCGATTACTGTTTTCGGCTGAACAAACAACAAACCTTCCTTTTTCCAATATTCCTCTTCTTGGCGTAACACATGATCCTCACATTTCACCCAGTAGTCTTTATGTATATTTGATAGAGCCTGATTTGTAAGTGTCTCAATATCACATAATTTGAAAGTTGTATTTGTAGATGCTACGTGTCCTTTAACTTTTGCCCAAATTAGCTCTATAGGATTTAAGTGTGCATGATATGGAGGTAGTCTCAAACATCTATGACCATGTTCTTCAATTAACTTGTCTATTTTAAATATCTTTGTTCGTTGTGTCTGTTTTACAAGGTTAAGCAATTCGGGTTTCAAGTACCTGTCGGTAACTGGTATGTGTTCTTTTATGAGCCACGTTTTGATTGCATCTTTTGTACTTGATGATGTTGGGATTCTATCTTCTACGTTCACTACGTTATGGTATGAAGCATTGTCCATTATCAGACAAGAAGGTCTATCTAATATTGGAAGAATACTTTTTTCGATCCAGTCTTCGAATATGTGCCATTCATTTCGGAGTGGTAGTCTCTATTGTCAATGGATTTTGAAATGAAAATTAGATGAGCATTCTGCAACAACCCATTATGTCTGCTACCTGCATGTGCAACTATCAAACGTTGCCCTTTACTACTTGGTACTGATCTTTTAATACTTCCATCTGCTAACTGCCATTCCTTTTCATTTGTATGATGAGCGTTGATCCAAGTTTCATCTAAATACACAATATCATAACCATTCTCGCGCATTCCCTTCACTTCACGTAAATACTTGCTTCTAAGAGCTACCAGATGTGGCTTTTCACAAATAATGTTTTTTCCACCAGCATAATTTCTAAAGGGTGAAGCCTGCATTTCTTACAGTTTTCCATAATAAAGTTTTTGATATTTCAATGTCGTTATTAGTTTTCAGCCAAATCTTCAACTTTCTAAGTGTCACTTCTTCGTTTTTATCAAACATTCTACATATTTCTCTTTTTACTAGGTCCTTATCGAAACTGTCTATCTTTTCTTTCCTTCCTTGCTTTCGTGAATTTGTTGGCAATAAATATCCGCTTGCCTTCCACTATTCGATCAAATGAACGTTTACACAAACCTAAAATATGCATTGTTCTCTTCTCAGGATTTGATAAAGAACAATAAAGATGTCCCTTTTTACGCTCTCTGCAGAAGTATTGATAAGTCTTTATAGCAATGTTATGCTCAGTAAAAATATTTCGCTTTCAGATTCATTCTCACATAGACTTGCAGAAGGTAATATGCTTAGTGCCGCCTACTTTCTGTAAATATTGAGACGTGCCTCTGACTTGTGACTTGAAATCGAGTCAATAGCCGTTTTTGATTTCACATAATTCTAAGTTCAGGAAAAATAATATTTTGTGCTAAACGGGAATTTCCATATGTAACATTGCTTTATACAAATGTACAGTGGAAACAACTACTTTTAGAACGGTGCACATTCTACCGTGAGGGTCATGCCTTTATATTCAATAATCAGCTGTGAGATGTAAGCATCTACATAATCCAGCGATTGTTTATAATTTAGATTAATTTTTTTTTAATATAGGTTAAATAAGGTATCTTTGATACTGGATCACATTTCTTTGATAAAAAAATATTTCTATAGCGACATTATTATTCTAAACCTAACTTCAAATGATCAATCCAAATGAACAATACGTTTTTGATAAAAATAATTTAACATCTCGGCAAACGAATCTGAACGGACTATAACTTATATATTTTCAATGATTGTCGATCTTTTGAGCAACTGAAACCTAGAAACGTATCTGGGTTGTTAGGGGTACCACATTGGATACATCAACACACAGAGTCCTCCAACGATTTCTATCTGCAACGATGAGAACGAGTGAGAAAAAATATCGTCTTCCCTAGTCCTTGATGTTGTCTGTCCATGCGTTAATTGTTTTCATTTGTTTGTTCTACCTTTGACGATTTCCTGCATCATTGTTCTTGACAAGGAATGATGTCGGCATATATGTCCAAACGATGACCATTTTCGTTGTTTCACTGTTGAAAGCAATGGTTCATGTGGGCATGTATACATCTACGTTTTATTTCTTACGTCCACATTTGTCATATGCTCTCTATAAGCAATTCGTAGAAATCGTCTGTAACAATTGCTTTCGAAAGTCTATAATCGTCTCTCCAAGTCAGCAGTGAGTATGTTGCTCTAGCAGCTGTACAGGACAATAGAATGCAATAGTGCTATACAATTTATGTTCACTTTAACACAGGTG